>AYEL01088483.1:0-58032 GCA_000484575.1 Olivierus martensii
CCGGAGACGA
Organism: Olivierus martensii; assembly: GCA_000484575.1. Taxonomy (NCBI): domain Eukaryota; kingdom Metazoa; phylum Arthropoda; class Arachnida; order Scorpiones; family Buthidae; genus Olivierus; species Olivierus martensii. The sequence goes on from AYEL01088483.1 coordinate 11, forward strand.
CAACGGGATCTTTCGGTGTTTTCGCCGGCATGCTTTCAAGTTTTGGGGGTGAACCTACTTCTCGTGTGACTGATTATTTGGACACGATTGATGAGATAGGGACTTTAGCCTCCTGGTCGGTCCGCCAAAAATTGGGATCGCAAAATGCAAGCTAACAGGAATCGCTCGTGAATTTGCTTGGCGAGATTTTAAAACAAAAGGTTTGACAGATTACAATGAGTTTAATGCACAAATGATAAAACACTTTTCAAAGGTACCTTACACGATCAGACTGCAAAAATTTCAGTTGTGTGTGCAACAAAGGGGAGAAAATGTACAGACTTATGCAACCAAATTGCAGGCTCTCGGCGCAGAAACTATTATAGATATAGATAGCACAACAGAACAGGACAGAATTGTTGTCGAATGTTGTCAGAAAAAGGAGCTCAATGAACAATTAAGAGTACAATTTTTAAATAGGATTACTGATAAAATTAAGCGTAATGTATTATCGCACGATCCTAAAACATTTGACGAGGTGCTAATCGTAGCTACGCGCGAAGAGTTAATCGAGGAAGTAACCAGCAGACCGCAACCTTTTGTAAGGGGAATAGAACTTAGCGAGGACGATGTTATTGCAACAAAATCTACTACAACTGAACAAAACACTCAAAATACTGATGAATTACGAGCCGCAATAAAACAAATTAACGATAAGTTAGAAAAATTAGAGACGAAGCCAGACACAGTGGTAAACACATATCTAGAATCGAAGCCAGACGTGGCGACAAACACATATCAGATAATAATTGAACTAAAGGAGGCGACCAAACTACTTCATGTTAGAGTGAATAACTTAGAAGCCATGTTAAAAAAAGAAACATTAGTTAAACGAACGCATCCACCGGGAATGCGGTCGAGAAATTCACCGCCATCACAACAATATAATATCACCACCTTTAGACGGACGGAACAATATAGGCCGCTGCAAAATAGGCATTCATTTAAAAATAGATCAAATTATTGGATCCGAAACGTTGGGACCAATCAACAGCAAATAATTCACAATCACAGGGTCGTAGCGTGCTGCGAAGACAAGGTAGTCTGAGGTATCGCAATCCACTTCAGCCGCCAAATTATTTACCAGAGACACAATCGCCTAAAATACAGCAACAATCAATCACGGAGCCATCCGCATCGTCACAACTGCCAGAAGTGAGGAAATTCTCGACAGGCGGGAAATAATGTCGCCCATAATCAAATAAACAAATCAATAAATAAACAGTCGAATAAATAGCAAAAATTTTTACGTCAGTCAAGGAAAGGCCGCACCAAAATACGTAATTCTCATTTAAAGACAAAGAGCACAATTTAACTGCGAAAGACAGACCTATTCAGAGGTGCACTGTCACGTGAGTTAAAAACAAGAAAAATAAGCAGAATAAAAAGCGATCCAAGTGTCAACCTAATAATCCATGTGCTAAAATTAATTCTGTTCGTCAAAATCAAAGCAAAGATCAAGCGCCTACAAATTCAGTAACAAAATTATAAGAAATTAAACCATGCAAATTTTCTGTCGACGATAAAGTTTTAGTCAATCAGATTTATATGCCTCCGTGTATATTTAATCGAAAATTTATTCCAAAATATAATGGACTATATCAGATAGTTGAGAAAACTAGTCCGATGTACTTTGTTGTAGAAGAAATTAATACAAAGAAACGCATCTTGGTGCATGCTAATAGACTGAAACCCGCCGTGGCTCGGTTGGAGTTTAATCAACAAACAGAAGAGAACACTCCAGACGGAGAACAGCCCGTACCGGCTACTGAAACAGCTCCTGATCCCAAAATTGACCTGTGGGACGAGTTGATTTTAGCTTTGATAGAACCGGAAGCTGACTCCTCTGTACCGACTCCGATCGAAGAAACTTTTACATCAGCTACACAAACTCAGCCAACACATAATTATGCGCTAAGAAGCAGAGGAGACGTGCCCAAAGAGCCCTGGGTCTCGAACACTTTCACACACAGTCGTATTTCCAAGGCAAATAAACTAATAGTCGCAATAATAATATTTAAGTTCGGATCTCGGATAATGCGAGATTCAAAATTAGTTTTGTTCAAAAAAAAAAAAAATCGAGTTGACGTATTTTATTTGCAGATATAAACAAATTCAAGGATGGGAAGCGGAAGATTAATAATTATCATAATTATATTTGTGATTAATGGAATGGCCGATCACTCCAGTCTAAAGAAGGGGATTGTGTTTGTAAATCAAGGAAATTTTCTCCTCACCACAAGCCGTTGGATACATGTGGTTGACATAACCTTTGAAGAGTACGATGTACAATTATCACGACTCCGAGAACATTTAGAAGATTTAAAACAAATAACCTGAAAAGCACAAATCAGGAATGCCATAAGTGTAGTTTGGAGTTACACCACTGCCGAAGTAGAAAATCTAAATCGAGTTCTAACAGAACAAAATGAAGAATATCAAGACCTAAAATCATTAGTAACTTTAAACATAGCTATTAGGGGTAAAAAGAGCATTAATTGATCTTGGGGGAAATGTATTAAAATTTCTATTTGGGACTGCTACCTCTATAGACATGGAAGACCTAAATAAGAGGGTTTAACGGATTCAAACCAACCAAGAAAGCTTAGTGCACATCTTGGAAGCACAGGCAACAGTCCTAAATGAGACGCTCGTGGCTGTCAAAGATAACAGGCGACATATTAAAATGCTACTACAAGGTCAAGAATACTTAAGTCAAACTATGCACTCCTATAGTTATTCACTTAGTATGGGAACCATAGAAGGGAAAGCAAAAGACGATTTAACATTGGAATCAGTACAATTAACATGTTTGAATTCCCCAGATATCGATACAAATTCAACCGAAAATCCCCAAAATAGATTATATCCAGATCTTCGCGTTAAGGAAGAGAAACCTTTCCGAATTTAATAATTTAAATAACTCATAAGTTGTCTTCACCCATTAGGCTCAACGAAAAGTCCTTAATCCAAATTCATCCGCCTCGACGGATCATAAAATTTTCAGTTTTGCGCACACAAATTTCAAATAATAAACTAGATGATAAATTAGTTCGATATTTTAATTTTACAAAGTTAAAACACACGTACTTTTACAAGTTGAAAGAGTCACACCAAGATAGGTTTGGTTACACACATTAACACATTGGACGAGTTCGACACACTGACCCCCTCTACCTTGTCCTTACACTTCGTAAACCCATTTCCCCAAAAATAGCCAAAAAGAAAAAAAAAAAAAATTTTTTTCCTCTCTTCAAAATAGGAATTAATGGAAATAGGTTGTCAATGAAGGGCTGACCCAACATTCTTATTATTGTAATATTATTGTAATAAAATTAACAAGTCAATATATATCTACATATATTATTTTTATTATTATTGTTGGGTGGTTTTTTTTTCTGCTAACGGACTAGGTTGATTCCATAAATCGAAAACATGATTCTAATAAACGAAAATAAAAGCATTGAATTTGCTGATTTGTTTCCATTCTACTTAATTTGATTCTATTACATGGCTGATTCTATTAACCAGTGATTCCAATATCCGCTGCTTACTGTATTTGGATATTCAAAATCAAAAACTGTAATAATAATTGCCAATGCTTCTTTTTATAAATTGATATAACATTTTCTAATGACTCTTCCAGAATTATTGTATTTTGTTAGTCATCTCAGTGATACTAATTTAAAGAAAAAATAGATTGAAATAGTATATGTTGATTCCATTCCAATTTTATTAAGAAATTTAAAAATTAAAAAATTTTTTGTTGAAATAATAATTTTTAATAAGAGTCAAATTTCATCAAAATTGATTTAATTTTGTCAAGATATGCAAATTAAATTTAATCTCTTCAAAAACAAATCATAATTTAATATGCTTAAAAATTTATATCAGCAGTATTACTATTATAAAGAATTTTCTCAAACTTTTGAGAATATTAAATTATGGTTCCATATATATTTTTATAATTCTTAAATTTATTTACATATTTTGGAAAAATTAATCAAAATATAATTGTAAATAATATATTGTAAACATTCATCCTTAAAATTGTAAATTATAATTTATAATGAATTGCAAATTATAAATTTTTTTAGTAAACAAGTGCTTTGCACTATAACTGAAAAGAAATTGCAAGGTCATCCAACTTGTAGCTCATAGTTGGATGACCTGGATTATGTATACAAAAGAAAAATTATAGTTTTTGTATGTTTAATATAAAAATTAGAAAATTTTATTATATTTGTTTCTTAGTAAATTTAATTGCTAATTGAAATCAATTAAATTTTTGTTAAATAATTTTAATATGTTGGCATTTAATGTCTAAAAGAGCTCTTTGAAATAAGGAAAAACAAATGGCAAATTGTTTAAATATAATAATGCATTCTTCATTAATTGCTACTTATTTAATTAAAATAACAGTCTTTTATTTATGTATATGTATGATATATTATAGTATTGAAAATATCTTTTCTAATCTGAAAAATTCAACTCTATAGAAGTCCCAAAATTTGAGTGAGTTTAAGTAAAAATAAATATTTATCATGCTCTTATTTAAAAAAAATAGAATTTTAATTTAAATACATAAATTTAATATCAGTATATTTAACTTACTTCAAAATATCTTTTTTAAATTTTGTAGAAAGTTCTCTTATGTAATTAATATCAGTTTTAAAAATTTATAAAATTAGATTTGGCTTGTGATAAGTTAATGAGTTCCAAAAGTTTTATATTACTGCATAATTTTTGAACTGACAAAAATATGTAAAATTACTTTTGAAATTTACCATTAACTTTAAAATGTAAAAATTGAAAACTTAATAATAGGACGGAAATTTTAATTTATTAAAAACATTTATGATTGCAAAGAATAACAGATAGTAATTATAGATTTTTTTTATATATATATTTCTATATTTTGTTTAAAAGCTCTGATATTAAATAAAATTTCATAATTAAAATAATTTATTTCAATGGGTTTAATAATAATGAATTTAAGTATATTATAATATAAATCTATCAGCTCTGAAATATTTTAAAAGTTAGTTAAAAATTCTGCCTATATATTGCTAATCAAGAGAGATTAATTTTGACAAAATTATCATTAATTTTTAAGCATTTAAGGATTATAAAACTAAACATAAAAATAAGTTGTATATATAATATTTTAGTAGTAGTAAAACTATTCACTTGTTTGCAATTATTTTTTTTTTTTATTACTGTTATCCAAAAGTTTTGTTCAAAAACTATTTGAAATTAGATGCTTATTTTTATAAAATTGTTTTTTGGTAGTTGCTAGAAAGGTCTAAACATGTCTCATTGATTAATCATCATCATTGCTTAATTAAGTAAACTAAAGGCTCCAAATTGAAAATTTTCAAATGTAATGCTGTGTGTGTCTCCCAAGAATAATTTTTTTATAATTTGATTATAAATATTGCTCATTGCTAGTAATATAATCAACAAATATCTTGAAATTTTGGTCTTTAAACTGATTAACTATTCTTTATATTTAAAACTGTGATATGGATTTATTGAAAAATCTTATGTTCACATCATTGAAGTATTAATAAATTTTTTTTTTTTATTTTGTATCATAGTTTGAGATTATTGGGTTTCTTAAGATTAAATATTGAACTCAATTCCTCAATTGCAAAATCAAATACAGTATTTTGATTTTAAAGAAATATATAAATGTCTAAAAGTTTTTTTATTTTTTCTGAAAATTAAAAATTGATGCATCAATCATATAAATCAGTGTTTTTTATTTGGTTGTCTAAGGACTCTGAGGGTCTATGGAATCAATTTAGAGTCCACAGCTCTTAGGTAAATGAGAACTGTTGATATAAGTTTAATAAATTTTATTAAATTGAACATTTAAGATTAGAATTTAGGAATTTTTTTAAATAGAAAAAAACTATAAAATATGGTCTATTGTAATAATAATAATAATAATAATAATAATAATAATGTTCCATTGATAATTTTACCATTCTTTAACTATAAATTATTTTACAAATTATATATTTGTTTGTTTTTATTTTTATTAGTCTATTACTTCAGTCTCCATTTGATGTTTGTTTAATCTGTTTTGAATAGTTTATTTGCAAATAAATGATTTTAAATAGCACATCATTTTGTAAACTTTTCATACCATGATACAACAGATACAATATTTATCTTATTTTATATGTATATTTTAATTTATCTGTTAGTGAATGTTATATATTCTTGTATATTCATGTTTTGAATTTTAAAAATAATAATAATAAAACCATATATAAATTTGAGTTTGTTTGAAATTCAAATTTATATATGATTTATTAATTAAATATCAAAAATAATGAAAATTAAAATTTAATAACTTGATAATTAAATGTTCAACTTTATTTCTTGAATTACTATATTTTTAAGATTATTTTATGATGGTTTAAAATAAAAAATAGCTTTTTAAATAATAGTAATTTATTCTTAAAGATCTATCTATAAGGAAGTTAACATAAGAGGGTGCTCAAATAAAATAAATTAGATAAAGACTTTCAACAGGATGTTAGAGGGCAGAGAAATACTTTATTCAGAACACAAAGAAAGAAAATGTAATTTGATGAAATTAGAATAAAATTATTAACACTTAAATTTTTTTTTCTCTTGCATACTGTTTATCTGAAACAAAATTTAATCAAATAAGAAAATCTTTTACTAAAATTATATATTTATTTTTAAATTCATTCTTATTTTTCTGACTTAAAGCATATTTGGTTAATAATCTAATATTTTAATCCTTGAAAAGAAAAACTACAGATTTTTGAAAAGAAATTCTCTACATATTGTTGTAGTTTATTTTCTGTATGCCAGTTCATTGTTTTATTTACTGAAAGGAGTAATTGAAAAGTAAATTTACTATAGTTCATTGTACTAAAGATATGCAAGTTTGGCAATCAACAATGATTATTTTAACTGAATGTTCTAAAACTTTTTTATAGTTGAGTTACTATATAAAAATGTTAAATGTTAAAAATTTGACATATTTTTTTCTGTTATTGAATTTTTAAAATTTTAATGAATAATGTAAAAAATTATTTTTATTGGAAATTTATTATTTAAAAAAAAAGGTGTTTTTTTTAAGTAACAAATGTATTTATTTGAAAATATTGTTATCATGTATTTAATTAAAATAATTCAATATATTGATATTAAAAATGGAATTCTAGTGATATATTTCTTGAAACATGATCACTGATTGTCATTTCTTGTTTTATGAAGTTAATTTCATTCCTTGAAAAATGATGATATAAAAATTTGTAAATGAGGATCATATTTTCATAATTTTAATGTGAAAATTTCTGATCAATTCTTGGGTTCCAGATCAAATATATTATGTTTGTTAGTGTGTTAAAATGTTACAAAAGCATTAAAATAAGAACTAAAATGCATACTTATAATGAGAATGTAAATCTCCTGTACTTTCCTTGAATATTCTAAATCAAGAACATTTACAAACATATATTTTATTGATAGAGATATTTTAGCCTTCAAAACTTGAGTAATCATCAAGAGTTAGCAATAAAATTCAAAATTATTGAATTAAACATTATTTTTATAATATTTATAAATAATGTAATTTTTTTCTTTAAAATCTTTTTAAAAGCTATGTTGTAAATAGCTTAAAATTTTTTAACAAAATGAAGTTTATAATATATAAAATAATTTCATGAAAAAAAATAAAATTAATGGCTTATAAAATGTAAGTTCTCAATACTTCATTCCCATAGTTTGATATTTCTATACTTGCAAAAGCAATATAAAAATATCACATTTCTTTAATATTATACAACAATGTAAAACTCTATTTTTATGAAGGATCATTTAAGATAATATTGAAAGGGCCACATTAAAGGACAAAGCAATGTTGAGAGGGCTCCATCTAAACATTCAAATAAGTTGCATTCCTAATTGTTTACATTTTATAACAATAGATGTTTTATAACAGAATAAAATTTTGAAAAAAATTAGATATATTCTATAAGTAAAGTAGATAAAATTAAGTTTATTTAATTTATTATTTGAATTACTGATGTTTTCCTGTATTAACCTGTTTATGAATTATGATTGTAGTAATTAAAGTATATAAAATGCACTATTGTTAAAATATGTTTATGCCAATGAAAGATTATATTAGAGTTTGAGGGTCCTTCAAAGAAACTAAAGATTGTATAATATCAGGCATATTGATATGCTTGATATTATATAATTTTTTTCTCCTATTGAACATTATTGTTATTATGTTGCTATGTTTCTAAGACTCAGTTGATTTTTATAATTTTCAAATATTTCATATATTCAGTTGTTCTATTTATCATTCCTTTGTATTCTTTTGTTTTTGTAAACGGTAGATTAGTAATTCAAAAAATAGCTCAAATTGCAGATGTTAAAACACTTATAGTACTCCTTATGATTTTGACTTATTACAATCCAATCTTATGATTGCCCTTACAATATTCCAAACTTTATTTTCAAAGCATATAATATAGCTAACTGAAACTAACTAGGGGAATATCTATAAAACAAGTATTCTAAGCTAAATTAGCCTCTAGTATAATAAATTAATATTAAACTATAATTTTAATAGTAATTTTTAAATCAGGGTAATGTATCACATCTGTGACACAGTAGCCTTGATTTTAAAAATAATTAGTAATAAGTGACCAATTCCAGTGCAGTGGCAAAATTATATTTTGGGAAAATTAAATTATAAGTGGTGCAACCTTAGCCCAAATTTAAAAATTAATTCATTATCAATTCAACAGATACTGATACTATAGCATCAATTTAAAAATAATTATTAAAATTACAATATTATAGTTTAATATTAAATTATTACATCAGAGGCTAATTTGGCTTAGAATATTAGGTTTATTTTCAAAGCATATTAGTTAGAAATACTTTTTCTGTTTTATTAAAAATTTAGTTCTGTTTTAAGAGAGTCTCTCATCACTTTTTGGAGGATTTTGTTCAATTCCTGTTGCTATTACCACCTTGGAGGAGCTGAGTTCAATTTCATATGATTTTTATAACCTTGAAGGGCAAATTCAATTCTTGATGTTTTGTTCTCAGATACAATGAATAATGGTTATAATGAGCAATTCTTTGCAGTTTCATGAAACTTGTTATAACTGAATTTCACTTATTTCATTCCTTTATTAATATTAAATGAGTTTTATTGTTATATTATTAACTATAAATACGTGTTGCTGGATGACTGTAGTGGAAGTATGTTATGTTTCCATCCTTAAAGATCTGGATTCAATTTCTGGATCCAATATTTCCAAAAATATTTACAAGAGGAGTCTGGATCCAGCTCATTGAATGTTCTTTCTCATCTGATGGCTGATTCTACCAGGAGTCAGGCTCTCCATGATAGGCAATGGGATATCCTGTTACTTAATAACTATTAAGTAGAAAGCTATATAAAGCCATATAGGGAAAAAAATTATAAAGACACTATGTTTGGATATTTTAAACTGTACTTGCTGAAGTATCTGTTTCTAATCTAAAGTCAAGTTATTCACTAAACATCTTGTGTATTTATCTAATAACTTGGCTTTATATGAAGATGACAACCTCCTAATTATTGTGTTGTTGCAAATTATTACTAATGTTTTTTATGATTTTTTCATCCTATGATGGGATTATTGTAAGTAGAATAATACTTGAATTTGAAAATAAAGTACTTTAATTTATGCAATCTTGAGTTATTTTTTTAAATTACTAGTTTACAGTTATTTTATTTATTAAATTCTTCTCTGTATAACTTATACATAATTTATTTCATTGAAATTATTATTTTTCTAGTTTTTAAAATTGTATCTTCTAAATATGATATGTTTATTTGTTAAGTATAATTAACCAGGAGAATTCCAACCATGGCCCCCTCCAATTTTGCTGATTTTTGTGTGTGTTGTAGTCAGTAGCAATTCCTGACTTGAAATTGTGGGGTGCTACAACTTTCAAAATATGCATATTAACTGTAAATATAGTGTATACATTTAAAATATCAAAATTATAGTAAAAATTAAAAAATAATAAAAAATGAAAAAGTATTGTTTTATTGGTGATAAAATTATATAGTTTTTGTTTCATGAAAAAATATTGGGCAGAATTCGATATTACCTACTGCAAGTTTTCATGTCTATCAGTAGCATAACATACCGAGGTCAAATCATCATGCCATGTAACCATCCAGTCGGTCAGCACGTAATTGTACCTGGATGATGTATATAAGTGCAGTGCCGCAAAAACACAATAGGTAATTTCGAATATTGTCAAATATTGTTTATTATCAATAAAATTATACAGTTTAGTATATTTCAAAATGTTATGTGTCTAATTGTAATGTCCAAATGTTTAAAGAGATGGAGTAAACACAATAAGCACTACAAACTCGTTACTACTGGTGCAGTCTGCATTTAAACAATAGTGGAACTGCACAATGGATAGTGCCACTTTATGTTAATAGCTCACATCCATGCATATTACTATGATGTGCATATTCTTGCACAAGTATGTGCGAGTAGGAATATGCACATCATAGTGCTTCCTTCACTCTCCTAAGTGCTATAAGATAGATTTGTATTATTTTTTATACAAAATAACAGAATTGTATAGGATTGTTGATGATAAAATTAAATATTACAAGCAAATATAAATAAATTAATAAATATGTTTACATATCAAAAAAATTTGGGGATGCTTCAATTCTGCAGTGCATATGCATGAGCTGCCACTAATTGTAGTATTACCCTCCCACAAACCCATGATAAAGTAATATGATGCACTACTCAAGCATTCCCAAAAAAAGGATTTTAAAGTTTTCTGTTATTTATATACCGATTTATATTTATGCTTTAATCAATGCTATTATAGTGTGATGCGTCTGGCTTCTGATGACTTGAACCCATGTTCTTCCAATCAGTATTGTCTTGTCTTTAGTTTTTGGGCAAAACTGAAATGAATTATTGTACATTATATTTTCATTAATGAGAAATTGCTATTTTGTAAGTATTTAATTTTTTTGTTATGCCCCTTAAACATTTCTATCACAAATATTAAATTCACGTACACAGAAATGTAATTAACAAATAAACTTTTTACACAAAATATTTATTTTAATATGTACAGATTATATTATTATTCGTCGTTGGGATCCTCCTTGATCTCTATGGCCGATGTGCATCTATTTGGATGATAATCATCATAAAAGCATCCAAAATAGAACATTGTTTACAATATGCAAATTTGTTAATGAACATTCGTCGTTGTTGCCAATTAAATGCCTCTATATTTAAGCCGATGATTCTATAAGCATTGATCATGTCAAAGTTGATTGAAGAGAGCTATTTATTTTAAATGTCATGAAATATGTTTCCCTTCTCAATAATGAAAACACTGTATGGTTGTAGAAATGTAGGGTTCATAAAATGTGCACATTGTAAAATAATATGTAGAAAAGATTAAATTTTTACAAAATAGTAATTTCTCATTAATAAAAATACATTGTATAATAATCCATTTTAGTTTTGACAAAAAAATTTTTTTTTAAATGAGACTCGAACCACATCCTTCCAATTCGCAATCGGAAACCAGACCCATCACACTATAACAGCACTGAATAAAATATAAATTGGTATATAAATAATACAGAAAACTTTAAATCCTTTTTTTTTTTTTTTTTTTTTTTTTTTTTTTTTTTTTTTTTTTTTTTTTTTTTTTTTTTTTTTTTTTTTTTTTTTTTTTTTTTTTGAATGCTTGAGTAGTGCTCGTATTACTTTATCACCGGTCTGTGGGAGGGTAGTACTACAACATATATAAAAATCGACAAAATCAGAGGGAGCCACCGGTTGGCATTTCCCAAGTAAGTATAATTCAAATAGCAATTACAAAAACAACATATAATTTTGATTCTTAGTTTTTATGAATTTATCAATCATTTGGGTCTAACTTTTTGAATGTGCTTTCATTTCATCTAAAATAATATGGAATTTTTAAACTAAACATTTAATCTATCAATTGGAAAAACAGTTGAATGATATAATTATTAATGATAGAAATTATCATCTTTGACATATGATTTTTTCTCTCCTTAATATTAAGTTAGTACACTGCAGTTGAAAATTTGATACAAAAAAAAACTGAAAAGAAAAGCAACAAAATCAGTTATATATATAATTAAATTTATGACAAAACATCTGAATAACAGAATTTTTTATAAAATATTTTTAGACTTTTGAACAAAATAGATTTTTTAGTGATTATGTATAGCAAGTTTCAATCTTTACATTGATCTAGGTTTGAAAAATTTTTTGAAGTGTGGAACAATTTAGAAGAGGAAAATATTTGCAAATTACATGATAAATTGTCTGCCTTTGTATTCAGTTATATTGCTATTTGATTTTTCAGTCATATAGTATATAAGTAATACAAATAATCCAAAAAGCAGGAATACAATAATTTGTTGTTAATAAATAAATACAGATACTAATATAAAAAAATAGTATTAACTAAAGATATATTTACACTAAGCAAGTATAAGTTCATACATAATTAATGCATGAATGAATGAACAGATTTGATATAGTATAAACAGTGAAAGAACATGAATAAAAATGTTCATTTGCATTCAGTTATGTTTAGAGATGAGCAGTAAACCTATAAACCATCAAAGGAAATTCATCATATTAAAATGTAAACAGTCATTTGAAGAGTTGTTTTACAATAAAATGAAGGAACTGTAATTTCTTCTTTTCCATCAATAAATAAATATTGCAACTATTTTTTTTTTTTTATTAGTATCACTTAATTTATTATGATGATGATAAAGTTTTTATTGTCTTTTTTAATTTAGTAGGATGGATACTATATAGATTTGGAAACCAGTGCATTTAATGGAATAAAAGATATCTGAAAAATTTTGTTTTCCTTTTTCTAACAAAAGTGAAATAGCAATTAATTGGAAAATTCTTATTATTGATATGCAATATATGAAACAGTGAGGTTACTCACTATCTTTTTTTCCACAGGCACTTATTCATAATAATAAAATAGCTTAATTTATATTCTCAGTGGCTTTCAAATAATCAATATTATATCTAATAGAGAGCAAAATAAGGATCAATAGTAGCAAATTGATGAATGAATATTTTCATAGATAGTATTAATATATATGCACAGGCAAACAGATGATCATTTGTTGTGATTGCCTAATATAATGATTGCCTTAAGGTACAGATTCTTATGTCAAAAATGCTACAACTTGTTTTCTATATTGCTGGTCAAGTATTTATATTTTTATCATTTTGTTACTGTTCCAAAACAATAAAATTAAATATTATTATAATTTTTTTGAAAGCTGCAACTTTTGTCTTAATTATAATTTTATATTAAAAGTATTTGCACAGTTAACAGTGATACAATTAAAAAATTTTTTATCAATATTTTTATGGAAATACAATACGTTACTGATTATCTAGGGTTGGATGATTTGTATTGTGAATTAACTGGGATTAATCTGAAACCTGAAGTGATGTTTGATTGTTGATGCTTTATATTAAATGCAATATCTAAATGATTTTTAAATACCAAGATTTCCTTTTTTATTATATCTTGGATATAATAAAAAAGGATATCTTAGATATAATAATTGGCAATAAAAAATGAGAATCAAATTAAAATTACAAATATTGCAATATTTTCTTGTTGCAAATTTTTGGTTTCCTTTTCAATAAGTAATATAATATTTGAATACAAAGTTGTATAAAAAATTTCTAAACTGGCAGTGTTATCTGAGAACAGAACATAGTGTACATACAGCATTGTACAAAAGTGGTTTTTTTTGTCAATCATGATATGAATGCTTTTTAAAAACAATCATAAGAGATTTGAAGACAATGAATAGGCAGGATTTATTCCTTCAACTTACTTTATTTCATTTATATTTATTTTGTATAGTTGCTCATAATTTTTTACAATAAATGAATAAATTAAAAATAGTGCATTATTTTTATAATTAAATAATGATTTGGCTATTGACAAATTTTTTTTCAGTGGTTTTCATAATCCCTGAAAATGTTAAAAAAGTTTGTATATTAATTCATGAAGACATTTGATGAATCACTTCTAATATTGCTAAAAACTTACATCAGTTATGGTTCAATTCAGGCTATTTTCACTGATGAATATGAGACAAATTGCCACCAAATTTGTGACACATCCTGACAGATGAGCAAAAGAATGATGAATATACCAAGGCCTCAAGAACATTGTTGTCAGGCCTTTTTTCACACATTCCAGATGTTTGACTATCTGATATCATATTATATGCAGATGTCACGTACAAACAGAAAAGCAATAGTGTAATGGCCAAAAAAAATGATTATTAGCAAAATTTATAGAAATTAAATATAATTTTATCATCTTTCTTTGATATATCTTTCACAAATTTTATATTAAATTTATTGATTAAACTACTTAAAACTTTTTTATTAAATTATAATTATATAAATAATTTCAAATATATACATAATTTTATATTTTATTATTCTTTCACAATTTTATTAAAAAACTGTGAAAATTCAACTTAATTTTAATGGCTTAGTTGTTAGCAATAGCAACTTGAAGACAAAGAATGAAGTCAGAAATAATGGCAGGAGAATGATACATGATCAATTATCACAGGAAATGATTGAATGTATACAAAAATCAGCTGATGTGGTAATCTAGCTAATAAGAACTATTATTCATCTTCATTGGCTTTTGTATTATTTTTGTTAATAAAGGTGATATATATTAGATATTGTTAATTTATGATAAATAAATTGTTTATAGTTGATATTTTGTAAACAAAAACAAAAATTTATTTACAAAAATGAAAATAGTCCATCTTAATGGATATACTTTTTATATGTAGGTTTAATTCAAAATAATGTCATAAGGAAAAAAAGGCAGTTTGTCAATGCCAGATGAAAAATATTTATAATGGATTTTAAGGAAATTACTGTTGATACATCATTGATGCCCATATCAGCATTATAAAAACATAGAAGACTACATGTTGTGCCATGGCCATATGTTAATGATACCTACAATATACTCTATTAATCCTGAGCATTATTAGTACAATTATTATTAAAAAACTAATATAAACATAAAATATAATTTTCATACAGTAAGGTCCTTTATGCCTTTATTTATTCAAAAAATTTCTTCATAACTTGAAAATGATGCAAGCCCAACAATGTTTAAATTTGATATACAAAATTCTCTACTTACATAAGTGGAGCATTCAGTGATATCCTATTTAAATTGAAACATGTACATTGGAGCATATCCTACACAGTACTAGTGTATCAAAAAATATAACATTTAAAATACTGTAGTTATATTAAAAAATAAGCGCATAAGTTGGCCAGATGGCTGCATGATAAAACAACTGCTTACCATCTTGGAAGATTCAGATTCAATTCCAAGTCCCATATCTCTAGTTTTTCAGGAGAGCCCAAATCTGGACTTGGCTTATCAATTAAAATTAACCTAATAATCATATAAAAAACATACATATGATAAATAATGAAATTAGGAAAAAATTCTGATATCTTTGCATTATAGCTTTATCCAATTTGATTAGTATATATTTTTTTGTAAGTCAGAGAATCTCTATATAAGCATGGATCTATTTATATTGGAGACAATACATATATGAATATTTGCATTGATAGACGGAATGGTTGGATAAAATTAATGAGCATATTGTAAGTAGAGAGATAAAAACTTAAAGCCATAAATGATAACTTTATCAAAAATAAATTGTTTAATGAAGTTTTCATTTATGTTTTATAGAAATCCAGAAAAAATAAAAAGACTTATCCATTTGTGTATTTCTAAAACTACATAAATCAAGAATCTATTGAATTTTTTATGATAAAATTTTATCAAATTCAACATATTTTAAATATATGAATTTTACCTAATTTCTCATGATCAATATCTAACTGTCTAGTTTTATTTTCAATCATATCTTGTATATGCTGAAGAATCTGAAGTTTTTCATCACCAATATCTTGTAGTCTGATAAGACATCGCTGAATCTGTAACATAGTTCGTTTTCTACCAACATTATCCAATTCTTTCTGTAAAGAGGATTGATGATGATCAACATCCTGAAGGATTTCTAAAATATAAAAATCTAGCTTTAATATTCTTTATTATTACCTTAAAATTATCATTTATCATTAAAAAATAAAATCCAAATAAGTCAGTCTTAGCAAATTAGATAATAAACTACTATGGGAATATTATGAAATCATATCTGATTTATTAGCTTAATGCAGTTATTTAAAATGCATCTGGAATGGATATTCACATTTTTCAACAATAATTTGAGTATTTTTATTTGTAATTAATCATCTATTATCATGTGTCTTCATATTAATTATTTGACAAATATGATTTAGCAACAAAGTATTCTTGCTATATATATCTGTGTCTGATACTGTGTTATCATCATCATACCCATATCTTTGTAAGAATGGACAATACTCAATGAAGAAAGAAAAGAAGAGAAGACAGAAGTGAGAAAAAATACTCAAATTCCACCAATGAACATTCCTATCTCTATTCATCATGCCAGTTTTCTCAACAATAATTTTTTTCTCTCATATCTCTTATAAAGATTCTGAAATCCATATATCCTGAGATATGCATTCACTTATTTTCTCCACTCTTTCCTTGCTTTTCTCCCCCACATTTATCCCACATATACTTGCTTTGTTAATTGCTCTTCACACCATATGGTCAATTCATCTCAAAGCTGATTTATATACTGCATCTATCATATTCCTTTTTACTCCATACTGCTTTCATATCTCATTATTTGAGACATATCATATCACAGCACTCCAACTACAGCTCTCAAGTATTTCATCTTCTCTGCACTCAAAGGCTTTCTATGTCTTTCACCCCATATCCAGGTCTCACTTCTATAATCTATGTTGGACTAACATACTGATATATAGTTATCTTAGCATTTTTTGACTGATTTTCATTCCTTGCTTACCTTCCAAGCATACACACAATTTTTAATCCAGCATTTGCTCTTCTCATAATCTCACCATCATTGAAGTCCTCTCCCTCAAATATACTTCCTAAGTATAACTCATTCACCTGTTCCAAATTCACCCCATTCAGTTCAATCTCATATTTTGTACATTCTTCACCCTTTTCAAGCACAATTACTTTTGTCTAGTTTGCATTTATTTTCATCTCACATGCTTCATTCAACTGTGTAACAAGCATCATCAAACCTTGTTCACTCTCAGAGATGAGAACAGTGTCATCAGCATATAACAGCAACACACACTTCTTACCTTCACACCTAATTCATTAACAGCAAATTCCCTCACACATGCAGACATCATATACCCTTGTCTCAATCCATTGTCAACTATAAACCACTCTAACATATCTTCATTACTCTCACACTTGCAAAACTGTTATCATACATCACTCTCACTGCATCAAGCAGCTGTTCATTCACACCATATTCTTATATAAATGGGGATAATCACTTTCCACAGATTACTTCAATTCACTGTCATATGCATTCTCGAGTTCTACAAAAGCACAGAATACTTCTTTCCTCACATGGTGATACTTTGTCACAATCATATGAATTGAGAAAAATCGGTTCACACATCATATTCCATTCCTGAAGTCACACTGCATATCCCATACTCTCTTGTCAGTCACCCTCTTCACTCTCTCAATCACAATCTTATTAAATACCTTCCCAGTCATACTTAATAAACTAATATCTCTATAATTCTTGCATTCACTTCTCTCACCCTTCCCCTTGTAGATGGGACAATCACAGATTTAGCTCTTGGAACCACACCTTTCATCCAACTTAATTTACACAGATACTATATCCAGTCTATAAATGACTTTAAAAAATATATTTTGAAGTTAAAATCAAATAATTACAAGATTTTCATAAAGTAAATAACAGCCAATATGTAGAAATTAACATGAAAACTTTATATTCAGAATTTCTAAATATTTCAAAATTCAGAAATTCTGAATATTTCAATATTTATAAATTCTGATTATTAAGATTTCTGTTAGTTATTTGTTGAAATTATATGGAGGAAATAGAAAGAATTTCCATAAAGACCAGAGAAATGACAAATGAACACTGAATATCATTTAAATATATTTATCTAATTATTGAAATTTTATTTATATATAAATATATATATAAATTCAATTTTATTTGCTTATTTAAAATTACAATTTATTAAAAGAAAAAATAATTAAAATTTTTAAATATATAATATTTTTGGGTCCATGACAACAGAAAATATTTAAAGAGGATCCATAATAAAGAAAAAGTTAAGAACTACTGATTTAAATGGTTTGACTAAAGACTAATATAGATATCTAAGTTAATTTGCAAAGAGCAAAAATACAGCATTTTCCAACTGCTTTACAAAGCATTATAATGTTTAATTTCTATTTTATTTTCATTTTAATTACTATTTAACTTTTAACATTTCACATTTATTTTAACAGTGATAAAAATGCATTGACAATGGAAATAACTATCTTTGTTCATCATGTAATGTTAATTCAAATAAAGCATATTTCAGTCAAATCAATGTGGAAATAAATCTTTAATTAACTGTATTAATTATGAAGATATTATTTTTGTCACATTTAAACCACTTATTGCATTTTTATCTATTATAAATTAACAATGTTATACAATGAATAAAAGACTTGGAATTCTCATTAATGACATTATTTGAATAAGATATTTTAATGATGCAATTATTCACTTTTAAGTTTTATACAATTTAAAATTACTTAATATAGAATAAATATTATTTAAAGTTTTACACTATGATAATAATTATTTTGCATTCTGATTATAATTAATAAAAATTATAATCAGAATGTAATAATTCCTAATTCTAAGATGCCACTGATTCACTAGTTTTCTTAATGTAATTTTTTATATTTTTCCCCCTATTTTTAATAGATGGATGTATGGGAAGAAAAGTTAAAAAAATTTTATTATAAATTTATATTTTATTTAGTTTTGTAGTAGGGGCCCGAATAATGTTTTGCGGGAAGGCCTAAAGTTTTAAATTCCGCCACTGGTTTGCATAATAATATAGGTATGTTATTTAATATTCATAACTAAATAATAATAAAGTTTATATAATTTTAACAATTATTGGTATGTTTTACTATTTTTTAATTTACGAATATGACGTAAAACTTGTCTCTCTATACTCATATTCATAAATTAAGCTAAATACAGTATACATATATATTATGTACTATTTGTATGTATAATTAGTTTCATAATTGTATGTTACAGTATTATGAAATGTTAAAATTATAAATTTTAGTACAGTATAACATTAGACAATTATGAATACAATGTTAACAATATAAGGAGTAAACAAAAAGTTCTTTATAATAATAAGATTTCTTTAGGATTATTTTAGTGTGTGTAAAATAATCACCTTCAAAGTACTTCCCCTAGGGCGTGCGCATATGCACGAAAACACGCGCGCGCGCTCGCGCGCGCACACACACACAATTAGCCCAACAAACCTATTGACAGACCCGAATTCCAACTGAAAAAATTTGAAAGTGTGAGACCAGAAATGAACCCGGATCCTGCAGGTCAGAAGTTCAGCACATATCAACATAGCCATTAGACCGACAACTTTAATATAATTCAGCTAGCGTCTCTTGTATAGAACGAATCATTTTCTTTTTTAACAGGAAAATCAGTAAGCAGACTGAAGAAGACATTTTGTAATAGCTAGTGACTGATTCATTTTGTAAAAGCTGCGGGGCAGATGGCCGCGTGGTAAAGCTTTGGCTTACCATCTTGGAGGATCCGGGTTCAACACCTCCAGTTTTTAGGAGGGGTCCTGGCACGGCCCGTTGAACCCCATCCTTCAACCGTCCGGTTGACCCCATCATGGGTGCTGGCCAGCCTGTGATCTGTGCTATAAGTGGCCGCCGCCAGATACAGGATATCTCATGAGGATATGGCGGCGTAATATAACTAACATAACTAAGCTGCGAATGAAGGTATGAAGAATAAGAATGGTGCTTAATCGTCTGAAAAATTCACGAGAATTGGGAAGGGAAAGCGACATGGAAACCTATTCCAAATTTCGCCAGTGGAATAATATTTATTCACACGGGAATCGCAAAATTGTCAAAAGACAATTACAAAATCAGAATGCTGAAATTATGTGTACTTACATTATTAAAATTTAAATATAAAGATTATTAAATTAAAATAATATAACAAATATTTCAAAATCTGGCCAATTATTCACAAACTTAGTTTTCGAAATCATTACTCTTGGCACTATACATAAAATATACTTTCACAAAAGTACTGTATTAATCGGCAGAATGATCACATGATGAAGCGTAGGCCGCATTTGTTGAAATGTAGGTATTTATTGTAGATTTTTTGGAGTAATTTTATTTAAAAGAAATTATAATGCATTTTCAATTAAGAATTCTTTTACATTAAAAATTGATTTTATAATTTATTTTAGTTATTATTTTATTATAAATCTAAAAATATTGTAAAAGCCCAGTTATAAGAAAATTTATTTAAAATATTAATAGCACAAACAAATGGGAAGTGCTCCATATTTCACCTTCTAAAATAAAAGTTGATTTTTGTATCCGACATCTGCTGTCAGTTTGTTTACAGTTTTAACATGCTGAGCATCTAATAGGTTTATAATGCATTTATTTTTGCTATAATATTTGATAAATCCAATGAACACATGTATAGAACTAAAGATGAAGAATGTTTTAAATATTTATAAGTTTTTAATTTAATGTTCTCCCGAACAGAATTGTAAGTTATCGTTCCAAATCAATGTTCTTCATTCCAAAAAACATCAGAACATTATGTAAGAGTTGATGATGGCGCATAAGCTGAAAGCACTCTTCTGAATAAAAGAATATCTTGGTGTTTTTAGTGTGATTTGGTCTGCTTATAAGTGCTTGTAGTTACATTTGATGTTCTAATTATAATATAGTGGGTGATCGGTTAACAAACATAATCTGTTCCAAGACAATATTCGTTATCCAAATTGTTCATTAACCGATCATCGATTTACCATAGGTTTTTATGGGAATTTGATTAATTCATTCCGGAGACCCAAAAAGCACAAATAAAAAAATTATACTGTATAATACTTAAAAAATCAGCACAAACTAGCAGCAAAGATTATTATACTTTGCTGCTAGTTTGTGCTGATTTTTTAAGTATTATAATAAGTATAAGCAGTAGAATTCTGAAGTACTTTGATATACTGTATAATTTCTTACTACGTTTATTTATATGTATTAACAATAATATATACATACATAGTCTTGCATTTTCATCTATATGTTTTGATAAAGAATCTGACCAATATTGATTGCTTTTCTCTCTCCTTCAGGATGATAAAGAATCACATACATATTCTTGCATTTTCATCTATATGTTTATTTTCCGATAAAGAATTGTGTCCATCGATTGCTTTTTTCTCCTTCCTAATCACTTCCAAAAAATCCTGACTCCTTCTTTCTCTCTCCTTCAGGATTTTTCGGAAGTGATTAATAGCATTGTCATGATAGAGATCCCCAAATCTATTGACCTTAACCTGGTATGGATGCCATTCCTGTGTTAGAGATCTCTAATCTTATTGACCTTAACTTGGTATGGGTGCCAGTGGTAAATCTCCCCAAGCCTATTGACCTCAACCTGGTATGGGTGCCATTCTAAGACCGAAACCAAGCCTATTGACCTTAACCTGGTATGGATGCCATTCTAACACCAAAAGTCTAAAATCTCTCTCTTACCTTCTTTAATAAATCTTTGATTTGTTTTAATAATCAACCTGGTATGGGTGCCATTCTAAGACCAAAAAATTGTAAAATTAACCTGGTATGAGTGCCATTCTAAGACCAAAAAATTGTAAAATCTCTCCAATCTGGTATGGGTGCCATTCTAAGACCAAAAAATTGTAAAATCTCTCTCTAACTTAGGGTGCCATTCTAACACCAAAATATTGTAAAATCTCTCTTTTACCTTCTTAATATTCTAAGACCAAAAAATTGTAAAATCTCTCTCTTACCTTCTTTAATAATGTTTGATTTGTTTACGTTGTCTTCAAGTTCATTTTAATCAGGAAAAATTACTGTTCTTCAGACGAAAAAATTTCCAAAAAATTGTAAAATCTCTCTCTTACCTTCTTTAATAAATCTTTGACATCAAAATATTGTAAAATCTCTCTCTTACCTTCTTTAATAAATCTTTGATGTTTAAGTTGTCTCCAAGTTCATTTTAATCGGGAAAAACTACTGTTCTCTCATCCGTTAAATCTCTCTCTAACCTTCTTTAATAAATCTTTGATTTGTTTTACGTTTCGAGTTCATTTTAATCGGGAAAAACTACTATTCTTCCATCCTTAAGGTGGTGAGTTCATTTTAATCAGGAAAAACTATTGTTCTTCCATCCTTACCCATAAGGTTCATTTTAATCAGGAAAAACTGCTGTTGTTCCATCTTTAAACTCAAATTCATTTTAATCGGGAAAAATTACTGTTCTTCCATCCTTACCCATATGGTTCATTTTAATCAGGAAAAACTACTGTTCTTCCATCCTTACCCATATTATCTTCTTTAATAAATCTTTGATTTGTACTTTCTTTAATAAATCTTTGATTTGTTTTAAGTTGTCTCCGAGTTCATTTCTAACCTTTAATAAATCTTTGATTTGTTTTACGTTGTCTCCGAGTTCATTTTAACAGGAAAAATGACTATTCTTCCATCCTTACCCATAAGTCTACCAACGCGCAAGGCCTGTCAATCCATTAGGTTAGTTAAGCCGAAATATCCTCGTGGAATATTTTTATCTGGCGAGCTACTTATAGAGCCGCCATCATCACAGGCTGACCAACACTCATGATAGGGTCAACCGGAAGATTGAAGGATAGGTTTCAACGGGCAGGGCTCAGATCCCTCCTGAAAAATTGGAAGAGTGGGACCCCAGATCCTCCAGAATGTTAAGCCACAGCTTTACCACGCAGCTATCGGACTGACCTGTCATTTCGTCAGTCTGCGGGACCCATAGTTTGTTCTGTGAGGTGTTTGTTATCTGAACATGTGTTCGTTAACCAAACATAAAAATCTTTCGAAAAAGTGTTCGTTATCCGAACTGTTCGTTAACCGATCATCCACTGTATTTGAATTTATATAATATTACAAATATTACACAATTACGCTATTTTAAACAGTGATTAAAATTTATTAAAAATATAATTCACCTAACTAGATGTTAACACAATGCTATTTTAAACAGTGATTAAAATTTATTAAAAATATAATTCACCTAACTAGATGTTAACCAAATAATATTAAAGAAACCAAATTTTACCTCTAGTAAACAAATTTAAATTGCTATTTTAATAATTATTTAATAAATCACACTAAGATGCCACTAGCTCTTATTTAATAATTGAACTATAATATTAACTAATTCTAGACTAAGGCAAATTTTTAATTTTTCCCAAAATTAAAAATTTACCTTGGTCTGGAATTGAACTAGGTTCTTCAGGTTACCGTCCTGATGCCTTAACCAATTAAACTACTGAGACATCAGCAGGCCTCCAATTTCAGAATGCATATAATTGACTAATTCAGAAGATTTATTTGGCTAGACCAATATTCTGATTACTGACTTGAGCCAAGTTTGTTTCCCTGAATAGTCTGATATCAGTGCTCCTGAACAGGTTATGTTTAGCCTGTTCAGGAACACTGATATCAGACTAATCTGATAAATCTTCTAAATTAGTCAAATTATATGCATCCTGAAATTGAAGGTCTGCTGATGTCTTGGTAATCTAATTGGTTAAGGCAGTGGTTTCCAAACTTTGTGTCTCTGCACTCCCCTTTTTTCATAAAAAATTGGCATGCCCCCATAACTCTAATTTTATAAATACTTTATACTTACAATTTAATTCTACAAAACAATATACCATATTTTGTATATATAAAATTCTTATACATAAAAAACATATTTATTATGATGCAATAATTTTTAATACAATTAAGCAAATCTTACCAAAAAAATGAAATATAGAATGCATATTTAACACAACATAATTAATATTCATATTACATCACATAATATTTAATGCGATGTATTGTGTTTTTTCAGGACAAATTCTTTCAAATTGGAGTGTCATTGAAGATATTGATACTCGCATTTCTTTTCCAATCATTAAACCAGATCAATATTTTTGTCTTTAAAACAGCTATGGCAGAAAGTTTCTGGATACTTGGACATATGTACTGTATTTATAACCCTTTTGCCGATTCATTTTTTTCGATACCAATTTGAGTTTATTTTTGTTTGTCTCAAAAATGATGTTTTTGTTGATTCTTACCACTCCTTTGCAATAGACTAGCATGCCTCACATTTTAGAAAACACTAGGTGGTGTCAGGACAGTAATCCGAAGATCCTGGTTTATTATTGGCCAAGGCAAATTTTTAATTTCAGGAAATTAATAAAAATTATAGTTAGAATTATTAATCCAATAGATGATGGCACCATAGCATGATTATTAAATAATTATTAAAGTAGAAGTTCTAAATTTGTTCACTAAGATTAAAATTAGGCTTGTTTAGGATTATTTTATTAAAAATAATTTTAACTGTTTAAAGAAATTAATGTAATCAAATTTTTCTGTATGATAAAAAAACAAATAAAAATGTGCAATATAAAATATCAATTATTTATTAAATGTTATTTTTAATGTTCTTTATAGATATTATGTGCTGCAATTATCTAAAATAAAATACATTAATGGACTACAGTGTTGGGAATCAGTGTATGACATTGACATGGAAATCTCAGATATCTGCAATCAACTTTGTACAATTTTTGAACATTCCTCATCAATATGCAAATATTGATGATATTTATTTGATTTTGATGTAATTTAATTATTGAATTATTATATTATTGAATACTTAATTATTGAATTATTTTATTAGTGCTTGTTGATTTTCATTGATTCATTTAACTGAGACCCATGAGATTTGTGCTTCTGATGATCATTGAATACTGGATGCACTTCCCATTTCATTAACTATGATGAAATTTTTTCTTTTGCTCATTTTATTTTGATTTCATTTAATCATTTATTTAGTTATTTAAATAATAATTATTGCTCCTAGTAAAAATCCAGTTATTTCAAACTGATATAAAAGATGATCATCTGTTTTCCAAATTACACAAAAAAAAATCTGTTTTTGACATCAGTTATAAATTCATCTCAATTTTGTAGTAGTTAAAAGTGATACATCTTAGAATAAAAAAACTATACAGGTCAGCCCCAATTTATGAGATTAAAGTATTCCTGGAAAATGCTTGTAAATCAAATTCTTGTATATTGAAGATTAAATTACCCTTAAGGCCTGATCCACACTATCGAGCCACTCATAGTTTGATTGCACTCCAATCTTAATCCAGTCATTTTACAATGTGTTCACAAATTTGTTTACTAGTAGGTCTGAAACTGGTCTCCAGGTCCTGGTATGCTGTAGAAAATGGCATCAAATTTTTCATCTGAAGAGTTAGCAATTACGGCTATCCTTGATGAGACTGTTTATACTATGGAAGACTCAACTGTTACCCATAGTAACAGTTGAGTCTTCCACCCCAACAGGTGTTACAAGCAATGAAAAATATTTGACCAGAAATCGAATCATGAGTGGCTCAATAGGATGAATTGGGCCTAACTACTATTAAAATTAGTATGGCGTGTTCTTAAGCTCAAAAAATGCCAATTATTTTTTAATGAAATAAGCTGAAATACTATCTAAATACACCTATCCCCCGATTTGCACGATACTCAATTTACACAGTTTTTAAATGAAAACAAAAAAAAATTTTTTTTTTTGTTTTCATTTAAAAACCTACAAAATTGAAAACAATCAAAATAAAACCCAAAAAATTTTTTTTGGGTTTTATTTTGATTGTTTTGCATTATGCCATTTACAAAATTTTTTGGGTTTTATTTTGATTGTTTTTTGCATTATGCCATATATTTACGTATCATATTTATAATCAAGTGTTATAATACGTTTTGTAGGTTTACGAGTTCATAGAGATTAATAAAGAATAAATACAGATATATTTCGTATAATCCAATTTATTTACACACAAAACAATCTTGTTTCACTATAACTAAATTGTATAGTACAATTTATTCACACAAAACAAAATAATCTTGTTTCACTATAACTAAATATTCCAATAGCCAATAATTATCTCATACAACACTAATCTATGTCTTTAATTCAGAATAGACAGTTCTTCTTAGTTCACTTTCACTTTCACAATTTATCGCTCACTATTAACTTTTACCATCTCATACAACACTAATTTATGTCTTTATTTCAGAATAATTCACAGTTCTTAGTCCTTTTTGCTTTCACAATTATCGCTCCTTATTAACTTTTACTGTCAAAGTCTTGCAGTTCAAGTAAACTCAACTCAAGCTTGCAGCTTGCCTATTTATACAATTTTCCTACATTCTAGATCGTATGATAACTGTCTAGTTAAGAATCATCTTGTTTCTAGAAATTCTGTAACAAATATTCTTTTCTGATATTGAATATATCTATCAGGAATATATATTATATTATAATCATATGGAATATTGTTAATTTGTTTTTTTTGCACTGTATTCAGTGTTAATTAGTGTTTATGTTTTCATTTTCAAAAATAAATTGAAAAAGTATAAGCATTAGTTTGTTTTCATTTTCAAAAATAAATTGAAAAAGTATAAGCATTAAATTATGTTTCTAAAATTTAGTGAACCAATCCCCTTTTTTTTTCTTTAATCCTTATCTCATTTTACACGATTACAAAAAACATATCCTCGACTTTTCTTTATCTTCTTTAGATCGATTTACATGGTTTACAATTAATTGAACATATCCTTCTATTTTGTATGAATTCTGGGTCTCGTTTATAGCAGTTTCGGTTTGCACAATTTTTCCAGGAACGTATCTACTGTGTAAATTAGTTTCGGTTTGCACGATTTTTCCAGGAACATATTTACCATGTAAATTGAGGGATGAGAGTACATGAAAAACAATAAAATTAATTAAATAAATAGCATTAACTGTTATAAAACAATCAAGCAAGATTTTTAGGGAGAGTCCATAATAAAGAAGCTGGCTGCTGGCCTGAAACAGTTACAGCAATACCTCGCATAGTCCGACTAATTGGTTCCTCTTTCTTACTGGACTAATTGAAACTAGACAATTCAAGGTATGTAATATATGGGAAAAATTATAATTGGTTCCAAGAAATTTTCGATTTGCTTATGTGTTTTTTAAATTGTAAATTCTTACATTAATAATTATTTCTTTACGCATTAAACATTAAAATCTTTATAAAAGATCTATAATAGACAGTAGAAGGGGGCAGAAAGTGAATCCGAGCCCATAAAGAGAATAGATAAAGAGGGCTTGCCGGCAGGTGAATGCATTCGTTTTCTCCAAGTTGGCCGCTCGGCACCATTCCACACACAGAATGGCACTCTGCATATAGGTACGGCCAGGCTGATAAATGACAGAGCAAATCTTTTGTAGCTGGCAACAAAAGTCAATTTCAAACATACAGGTTTTCGTTGAACTGGCCAGACTGACGTAAAGGGCCGATTGTTTAAACGGAGTTTCTATCGTCCACAGTTTACAGCAAAAACATGGTCTAGACGGCGTTCAGATAAATCGCGGTTTTAAAAGCATTGCAAAGACCGACTATACCAGTCTACGGCTAAAACTTGGCTGTTATTACAATTCCTACGCGCCCCCGGTGTTTGAAAATTTTCAGCCAATCAGTATCTTGGGCTCTATCGATGACGTCAGTAATGCTGTTATTACAATTCCTACGCGCACCCGGTGTTTGAAAATTTTCAGCCAATCAGTATCTTGGGCTCTATCGATGACGTCAGTAATATGCGGAAGTTCGAAGTGAAGAAAATGAAGAATGTTTTACATCAGTAATATGCAGAAGTTCGAAGTGAAGAAATGAAGAATGTTTTAAAATTGCACTTAAAACATTTAATATATTCTATAAATGATATTTCACTCAATAATAAAACAAATTAAATATGAAGAATTCTACAAACTGAAAATTTAACGCATGTGCAGAAGACGCGGTCTAGATTCTAAACCTGGCTAGTGGCTGGTCTAGAAAATACTTTAGAAACCGGTTTTCTAGTCCTCGTCTGAGCCGCGTCTGCTAAGACGCTTCATTTATGCAATGCAAATTTTATAAAACCGTGGTTCAGACCATGGCCGAGGTCTATAACCCGTTTAAACAATCGGCCCAAAGTGATTGAGACCAATCTCTAAGTGCTTGAACAACTCGCTCAGAATTCAAACAAGTTTAGTTTGATTTTGAGCAACAAGTCTGTTCTTGTGGAACTTAAGTAATGAATTCCAGCAGCATTAATAGAGAAATTTTGATTTCAGAAGTTCAAAGCAGACCTCTATTATGGTAAGACACACACAATTACAATTTGGTGTTTAACCAAATTCACATTTTCTTTTAGCACTCATGAATGTTAATAAAACATTTAAGTCACAAAACAATCAAATGTGGATTTATAATTTAAAAATTATGCAAGTGATCAAGTAATTCACGTGTACACTTGAGAGGCAGGAACTATAACAAACAGTAAGATAAATTTGGCAACACTGGAGCAACCTCCTGCTTGTCTCAGCTATAGTGGCTATTCGAGTCATATATAGATGTTAAGTAGCAAGCACACTTACATTTCGTATTTATTCTAAAAAAATAAAGTAAATTAAAAATCTTTTATTAACAATTACAATCCGAATTATAGTGAAGCCCAGATTATGCAAGGATTGCTGAATATAGATTTCCATTTGCACAAGAGCATTACACATAGGTAATGCTATCATATATTATTTGGTTTATCCAAGTTCAATTTAGTTTCCTGACTATGCATAACTTTCAAAGAAACCTGAGCCTTACCAATCAAGCTCCATCCTTGAATACATGTTTTTTTAATAACGCTATCCAATCATTTACTGATTAATTAGTAGTCCTATTTCAATTCCTATTGTAGTTGGGATCTACAATATGATGCATGGAGGGATTAATGGAACTATAGAGATAGGGATTGAAAGACTAGATTCTGAACTGGAATCTTCAAATTTCTCAAGAAGTGGACTGTGATTCAATCCCAGTTTTCTAGTAGAAAGTCAAAGATGCCTAAAACTGTCTGCATTGAATGCATTTCCATATATTTAATGTAGCCAGTTTTCAGCACCTGTTAGTAGAATCAATCCCGCATAGTGTAGGCAGTTAACACTATTTTGGGAATGGCCTTACTATTTATTAATCTCAGTGGAAAGTGATATAAAACTGGAAAGAAACAAAATGTATCGAAATGCCAATACCTATTGTTCTTTAGCAATTTCATAAAATATTCAATGCAAGAAAACAATAACCATAATAATTCACTACAGATATTAATCAAAAATCAATGACATATAGTACTAAATGTTTTATCACAAACACAACAAAAAAAAAAAGCATAACATAAAAATATATAAATTCAAAGAAAAATGCCATTTCCCAAAGTAATTGAAAGATTGACATTGTTATTTATTTACTGTATTGCCACTTGGTAAAAAGTTATCTTACTACCTGGAGTAATTGAGTTTGATTTGGAAGCTTATTTCAATTTCTTCTATAGAGATTTGGGCCTGGGCTGATAAACTACATCCATCACTTTATGACTGGCCTATCATGAATTGTCCAAATTAGCTGAATGAAAATGGATCAGTTTTCAATCCAGAGGACATGGGATTGAATCTGGATTCTGCTCTCTTGAAAATTTTACATGAAGGTTCCAAACATAAAAAAGGATAGACAATGATATTAACACTTTTAAATTCCTCTATGCTAACAAGATGTCTTTTATGCCTAAATTCAAGGGATAATAATCAAATAACTTCTAATATTGCCTAAAATTCTTGATTATAATGGAATTTTAATAATTTCTTAATTCAGATTAAAAAAAATAATTCATACATTTGATATAATAATAAAAAAAATTTTCTAGATTTGGGAAAAGGAATCAATAGATTATAACTATCTTGCAATAAAGAATGGACAGGGAAATGATATGAATATTATGATTGGTATAATTTGAATAAATGAATTGGTTTATTTGCATCATAATCTAGAGTCTGACCACTGGAATAAGATGCCAGATGTGATAATGGTATCTTATATTAATTCCATATATAGTTAACATGATCTTAAGAAATTGTAATCTTAGAAGTATATGCAAATCAATTTCCTAATGCAAAATACCTAAATGCTTACACTCTTCATGAAACTGCTTATGATGCTATTTGGCTGCTATTCCAGAATTATAGAGCACCTCGACATGCTTGTCAAGTTTATCATGACTGGATGAATTCATTTCTGGATAATGAATAAGCAGAGAAACAGAATATCCCAGTCCATTATTGTCACTCGATTTCACAATGTATGATGACTTCTTATGAGGTTACTTAAAAGAATGTGTCTATTAGATATCTTTACAGCAATGAAATGAAATAGCAATTGCAAACATTCCCTGCAATTTTTTGACCAGAAAACATGGGGAATATTTGTTATTCCATAAAAGTTATCTACAGAAATTCAATCATTGCCATATAAAAAAGGTATATTATTCTAAGATTATACTTTTTTACATTATTATGTAGTAATTACTTCATAAAAAACATGGTTTTGTACTAGATATTATATAAGTATAATTTATTTTTTGTATAAATCAAAGTATGATTACTCCTGATTGTAAAAAAACAAACCTGCTGAGGTTTTAATGTTACTAAAATGCATTTTCTGTTTAATCACAGAGCAGTCACAAATAAATCTAACTTTTACTGAAGATAAATTTGTCTATGAATTAATTCCCAGATTATCATCATTTCTTATCACGTGTGGATTAGTCTAATGTCAGTTTAATATCATATCTCAAAACTAATTTTACTGGACTAATCTTTCCAATTTTTATTCAGAGCCATCATTAGATCGACAACATATAAATCTTTAATCATATATATATCCATAAATATAAATATTTAATCAAATCAAGAGGTTAATATTTCCCCAACTAAAAAATAATAATAATAATACTCAAAAGCCCTTTAGCAGTCAAAAGATTTTATTCAGGAACGTTTTCAACACACTTGGCGTCTTCCTCAGCTGTTACAGTTGACTGCTAAAGTCTTTTGAGTATTATTATTTTTTTGTTTGTGTTTAGTGCAGTCTCATTCAACTTTTATTTCCCCAACTATATGATAAATATGATTGGGAAATGTATAAAATATGATTATTGAAGTTATTAGTTTGTAGTATGTAATAATAATTAAGAAATTTGCAAGAAAAACAGGTAAAAGATAAGATTTTTCTTTTTGTATAGAAAATTCCATAGTAAATGTCAGATCATATTAGTGGAGTTTAATTCCAGATCTCTCACTTCCTCCACATTTTTCAAGAGAAATCAAAGCCAACTTATTGAACCCATTCTTCAACCTTTTGGTTGTTTCCAGAATGAAGGTTGGATCAGAAGTGACTACCTTATGAGTAGCCATCCTTGTGAGAAAAAATTAATTTATAATTATATTATTAATAGTCAAACGTGGTTGGCTGGCTGTCCCTTTTTTGGTTGAACTACTGTAATGATTTCTATAAATAGGGTATCTTTAGAAAGGTCTAATTTTTGGATGTCTACGATACCCAAAATTATTTGTTGTTATTAATAATTTAAAAAATAAAGTAAAGAATAAAAATTACATTGAAATTGTAGTTCCTCTAAAAAGACAGAATTTGCAGATGGCACTGTAATGTAATAATGGATGCCATTTTATGATTCCCTCTTGGATTTCCTACATGAGTTCGGAGGTGTTTTTAGTCATTATATACAGAACCATAAGATTAAATCACAAGATCATATTTCCGCTCATATAAATGAGTGGATAATTTCTAGTAATAATTATTGTTAATTAATTTGGAAAAGTGCTCTCAAAGATTAGAAAAAAAAGGCTAAATAAAAAAAAATATAAATAAATTTCTTTTTCTAAAGCAGGGGAAAGGTTCTCAACTTGGGATATGTGCCAGAATGAAAAAAAAAAACTGAATACTGATAGAAAACATATATTATATATATTAATCACAAATATTTTGCTAATATTAAGGATACAGTTTATGAAAATGGGCTGAAAAGGGGTATAAAAGTGAACAAAGATTAAGAACTGTTATTCTAAAGAATTTATATAATGGATTATAGATGTTTGATTTAAAATTCTGAAATATTTTTCCAAAAAAATTTTTCTTCTAATAATTTAAAAAATTTCCAATTATTTTACTCTAAAATCATTACTAAACATTTATGAAAAACTGACAATTTCTTGTATTAGATTATAAACAATGCAAAAACTGGCACAGCACAGGAAGGTTGAAAAATGTTTATTTAAAACAAAAATTTTTCAACCTTCCTTCCCATATGCTAGTCATTATATACAGAACCATAAGATTAAATCACAAGATCATATTTCCGCTCATATAAATGAGTGGATAATTTCTAGTAATAATTATTGTTAATTAATTTGGAAAAGTGCTCTCAAAGATTAGAAAAAAAAGGCTAAATAAAAAAAAATATAAATAAATTT
Organism: Olivierus martensii; assembly: GCA_000484575.1. NCBI lineage: Eukaryota > Metazoa > Arthropoda > Arachnida > Scorpiones > Buthidae > Olivierus > Olivierus martensii. Next base: position 32,934 of record AYEL01088483.1, read on the forward strand.
CTTTTTCTAAAGCAGGGGAAAGGTTCTCAACTTGGGATATGTGCCAGAATGAAAAAAAAAAAAACTGAATACTGATAGAAAACATATATTACATATATTAATCGCAAATATTTTGCTAATATTAAGGATACAGTTTATGAAAATGGGCTGAAAAGGGGTATAAAAGTGAACAAAGATTAAGAACTGTTATTCTAAAGAATTTATATAATGGATTATAGATGTTTGATTTAAAATTCTGAAATATTTTTCCAAAAAAATTTTTCTTCTAATAATTTAAAAAATTTCCAATTATTTTACTCTAAAATCATTACTAAACATTTATGAAAAACTGACAATTTCTTGTATTAGATTATAAACAATGCAAAAACTGGCACAGCACAGGAAGGTTGAAAAATGTTTATTTAAAACAAAAATTTTTCAACCTTCCTTCCCATATGCCATCATCAGCTATAATTAATGGTCTTATGAGAAGGTTGAAAATGTTTGTTTAAAATAAAAATTTTCCTATAAACAGTCTTTTTTTTTTTGTGTTATTTATTATACCAGCAGAAAGGACAATGAATTAGACTAAAATACTTATATTGATCTCAGTCATTTGGAATTTTATTGCAATTGTCAGTATATGAAAAGATTATATATTAAATAGAAATAAAAACAATATGATGATGTATATTTTCAGCTGCTATATGCAAGGGAACTTAGTTTGAGAAAACAAAACTCTTCAGGATGAATTAATATCATTTAATTTATATTAATTTTTATTTTAATATAAATTACAGAAATCTCCTTACATCTAACAAATGAACTTTTTAGTATAGGATTACCCACTTTTCTCCTTATCTGTTTCATTTGTTTATATATTGTTTTCTTAAAATCACCAACATATTGCTAGCATACTTGATATAAAAAAATTCAAAAATTGATGTTATTAATAAACAATGATATATTTTTGGAGTTTGATTCACTCTGAGACAATACCTTTTTGTATTTTGTTAACAATTAATATTCAGTTTGAATTTTATAACATCACAAGCAATTTCATGGTTTCCTAGGAAGAAACAATAATCAAATAAAGTGCTAAGAAATTTTTAATGTTGACATATTATCATCATTTTACAGCAATAAATATAATTTTTAAATATAACACATGGTCAAGAATTGGAAAAGAAGGTAATAGTTTGGAATTACAAGCTTGTCACAGAATCTCACAGTAGGACATATCAAATAGGTATTGTAGATTCAAGTGATTAAAAATAGTGTTCAAGCATAGAGTTGACAATCTGATAGATACAAGATAGATCTCATTTTTTTCAATATTTGAATCAATTTTTTTTCTTAGGTTTACTATGTAGCACATTTTTGCAAAGTCTTAGGGAAATCACATGAGTACATTATAGGAAGATGGGCAATATTAATAAAATAAAATATAGTAGTGAAGTTTAAAATTATCTTCAAAAATAAAAGTTGTTATTAAATAGGCTAAACATTGCTTAACTTAAGAAAATATGCATAGAAAAATTTATTAAACTGATTGGAGTCTATTGTTATTGATATACAATCCCCATATCAGATAAATACATAGTCTAGTATGACTAGAAGTTTCTATTCAATATGTAATAGTACGTTTGTATTTTTAAAAAATTCAAATCTATTTTTTACTAATGATTGAAAACAGCACATAACTGTAAATTGAAAATAGACATTGGAAATGAAACAAATAAAAAAAACTAAATATCACATTAAAAATGAAAATTGTTGTAAATATTATACAACACTGTCTTCGAATATTTGATATGGCAACAAAGATAATGGTAAATTAATGAAAAATCAAAATCATTTTTATACAATAAGTTGTACGGTACAACCTGAAAAGGATACCTTAACATTACTGAATATTTCGATTATGAAAATTTTTGTTATTTTCGAATTTGTTGAATTTATTTATTTGCTGTTATCATTAAGCAATAATCATCAAAATAACGCTCGCTTATAATCAAAGTGTATCTCGATAGGAATTATATACTGAAAGTTTACTTTGTTAAATTTTAATTAAACTTGCCTTGGTATTTAAGATCTAATTCTCTTATTTGTGTAATGTTTCTTTGAACGTCATCTGGTAAATTTTCGACGCATTCCAAGTAATGATCTACGTAAGATGCTGACAACATCGCTTCGATGGCGGCTTGATTTAAAACCGCGTCCCATGAGTTTCCTTCTTTCGACGTTATTTTGACGGCTTTCTTGTTGATAACTGAGAAAAAAAATATTTTGTTAACAAGAGCTGAGATCCAATTCACCTCACAGATCGCTGTTTGCGTTTAACTCGTTTGAAATAGAGCAAAAACCATTTGCAGGAAAAAAAGAAGAAAGTCAACTGCAACGCACCCTACCAATAAAATAACTGAATCCTCTATAGTAGTTTATTTCAATTAAGATTTAAAAATATGAAAATTTGGACCATCTACTATAAAAATATGAATAAAAAATTATTTTAAAATTATAAATCATAAGATTCATTACCATTTCCAAGTTTTTCATAAATATTAGAAACTTCAATGTTACATACAAAGAGAGATTATTCTTCGGAAGAAATGAAAAAAATATTTATTTTCGTTTATATCATAAAATTTTTAATCTAGAAAGAAAAACTATATTATCCAATAAATAAATATATATTTATATACTGATGGTTTATCAAAAATTTGAGTATAACTCAAGGTATAACTACAGTATTTACTTCTTTTAATCGATTGTAGCATACATCATTTATTTTTTCTTAACGAATTTTATACTTTCTGTCTTATTGAATATTATGCGCGATACCTTCTAATGCACACAATCACTGCCATATCCAAAATGATTTAAATGAACGATAGAATTCAATGGAAACAAATAGTTTGTGGAAGGATCAGCGGACTGTAGAGGACGAGCGCGATGGGCGGATCTGTTCTTCCGAATAAATTTTCTAAGGAGTGAGCTGAATCGAACCAAGATTTCTGAACGGAAGCCAAAACCAAATTTATTTAGGAAAGCCGATCCGTTGAATCTTATCCTCCATCTGACGATTGACTCCACCAGAGGTGAGTGCAGCCTTGATGAGCTTGGAAATGGAAATGCCCCGCCACTTAGTACCCATCAGGTGAAAAATGGCGTTAAATCACTTAGGATTTCCTCATCTTGCCACTTAGTAACTTCTGATTAGAAAGCAATGTAAAATACAGTGGGTGATCGGTTAACGAACACTTTCGTGAAAGATTTTTATGTTCGAATAACGAACACTTCACAGAACAAACTGTGGGACCCGCGGACTGACCGGAATGACAGGTCGGCCGGATGGCCGCGTGGTAAAGCTGTGGCTTACCATCCTGGAAGATCCGGGCCCACTCCCCCAATTTTTCAGGAGAGGTCCGGGCCCGGCCCATTGAACTTTTTCATCCTTCAACTATCTGGTTGATCCCATCATGGGTGTTGGCCGCCTGTGATGAGCTCTATAAGTAGCCGCCGCCAGATAAAAATATCTCAGGAGGCTATGGCCACTTAACTAACCTAACGGAATAACAGGCTTAGGTATTGCGCGTTCGTGGAGATATGACTAAGGATGGGAGAACAATAGTTTTTTCCCGATTAAAATGAACTCAGAGACAAAGAGATAATTATTCTTCGGAAGAAATGAAAAAAGAAATCAAAAATCAATATATTTATATATCAAAAAATTTATCAAAAATCAATATATTTATATTTAAAAGAAATCAAAAATTTATTAAAGAAGGTAAGAGAGAGATTTACAACATTTTGGTCTTAGAATGCACCCATATAAAGATGAGTCAATAGGCTTGGGATCTCTACAACGACAATGCAATTTACGAAAAAACCTGAAGAAGAAACAACAGCAATCGACATTGGACAGATTCTTTAACGGAAAATAAACATAATAGATTAAACTGCAAGACTATGTATATATATATATATATATATACAGTGGTACCTTGTTTAACGACTGCCTCGGATAACGACGTACTTGGTTAATGCGAGTGGCTGTAAGAAGAAAATGTTTTGGTTAATTCAGGATTGCCAATGCGATTTTTATCAAAACCCAAGCTTAGGTTGGTAAAATTCCCAAGATTTAAGCAAAAAAACCCAAGCAAAAAACCCGAAAAATAATATTTTAAAGTTATTAAATATTTACTTACTTTATTAATAAATGTTACTATAATAGTTCTTTTTCTTCACAAATTTCATGGTCACCGTCTCTTTCTGATCTTTCATTCTCTTTAAATACTGTTGATTAACAACGCCATTTTGCAAATCTTTTACCAGTTCTTTTTTTTGGCAAATGTAAGAAGCAATAATGATTGTCCATGTTGTACAATCATTATTGCTTCTACTGATGCTTGTCTTGCAAGAATTCGATCCTTTACTACAGGTCTGCCGAGAGGGGTGACATCCGTGACTTTTGTCACGGGCCCGGCATCAAAAAGGGCCCGACCGTCGTTATAACACTCGTCAATCAGAATCATCGATTATCCAAAATAGCCATATTTACACAGGGCCGCCGAGAGGGGGTGACATCCGTGACTTTTGACACGGGTCCGGCATCAAAAAGGGCCCGACCGTCGGGCCTGAAGTGTCAAATAACGTATCCGCTAATTCGCATGCTGTCGACAGAACACCTAAAGCAGTCGTACCAAAATAAACTTCTTTATACTGTATATAATATAATATATAATGTATGGATAGTGATTGTGCTCGAGATTCTGGTCTCGAGAAATCTCGAAATTTATAAGAAAATTTCATTCCTGATTCTCGAGAAAAATTCTTATAAATCTCGAGAATTAAAAAAATTCTGCAAGTTCGTTTCCTAAAAATTTCATAGCGATACATTAATTATTTTGACGCGTCACATCTTAACTTTAAATTTCAAAAAGAAAATTATCTGAATTTAAGTCACAAAATAATAATTAAAATAGGCATGTAAACCTAAAATAATACATAGATCAATATAACTGTATAAAAAACATTCATTTTAATTGCAATTTTAAAGATTTCTATTATTGTAAACCTGTCATGTTATGCCATAGATGTAGACCTGTCATATTTGTGATGACGTTTACATAACAAAGTCAAACCAAATATCTGGTTTTTATTCATTCAGTAGTTCATCAGAGTAACAGTTACGTCTAATGACGTCTATGATAAATAGAAAATACAGTGTATTGTGTTCTGATATAGGATTTCAGAAGATATGAGTAAACAGCTAGCCCTCATTCATTCCCAAAAGCTTCCATCTTCACTCAATGATCCCGACTATAGAGCACTCTTAGAAGATTACGTAGTCAAAATAGAAGGGTTCTAAATCTTTCTATAGTTGCCGGCACGAAAGTTGGAGGAAAATGACGCATGCGTGTTGTATGTCCTTATAAAAAATAAGCAGTGGTATAGGCTAAAAACTTATATAGCTCTACATACGTTTGAGCACAAAAATTCCATTTCTAGAATTTTTGTATCCAAACCAGGATTCGTTTAGCAGATAAACAAATAGACTGTGTGTATTGAATTGCTATTTTAATAAAAACTCAGTAATCATAAAACAAATACGATTATTTTTTCAATATAATTAAAATATTAAATAAAAAACAACCTATGCATAAAAAATAAGCAGTGGTATGGCTAAAACCTTATATAGATCTACATACGTTTGAGCACAAAAATTCCATATCTAGAATTTTTGTATCCAAACCAGGACTCGTTTAGCAGATAAACGAATAGACTGTGTGTATTGAATTGCTATTTTAATAAAAACTCAGTAATCGTAAAACAAATACGATTATTTTTTCAATATAATCAAAATATTAAATAAAAAACAAATATAAAACAACCCAATATTATTTGTTTTCATTTTGCACGATTTTTTCTGCCTCATTTAGCGTTTTATTCTTATTAAAAACAGGTATTTTTTAACTAAAAATTTTTATTAAAATCTCGAGATACTCGAGAATTTTCAAAAGGGAATCTCAAAAAAAAATTTGTATTTTTGAAATAGTTAAGTAATTTAGTATAAAAGCTTAGAAAAATAAGTTAATAAAAAATTTAAATATATTACTATTTGTGTACTTTATTCTTATTAAAAACAATTATTTTTTAACTAAAAGTTTTTATTAAAATCTCGAGATGCTCGAGAATTTTCGAAAGGGAATCTCGAAACTTGAGAAATAAATAAATTACTAATTCGGGAATTCCCGAATCTCGAGAAAGCAAAAAGTTCGAGAAACCACAATCACTATGTATGGAATTTTGAATTTATTGTTTGCCTTTTTAAATAAATGCTTAAATGTTTTATCAGCTTTTATTATTAAACCAAAATGATTCACTTTTCTAAGTGGGGCCCAGACTACAGACTTGTCACGGGCCCGAAAATTTCTCTCGGCGGCTCTATTTTACTATATTTTCTTTCAAAGAATTCGTCTGCTTAGTTTTCACACAATTTATTAAAGAAAATATGTGTTCAACAGCTGCTGAAGAATGAGGTAAAATAATGATGTTTGTCATAAAATGTTACAAAATATCATATTTTGAATTTTGTAATCATTTTTTGTGCTTCGTAATTCATAACAATATTAGTAAAACTAGTAAAATTATAACATAGCGTAAATATATATCTTTTTCAAATTATAATAATTATTAAATGTATCTATTTCCTCAATAAGTTTCAAAACCCTAGATTTTCTAAAATTTTCGAAATAAAAACCAAGATCTCAAGACTTCAAGTAAAAACTCAAGATCTTGGGGAAAAATCCAAGCACTGGCAGCCCTGGATTAACGACGCATACATTGGTTAACGACTCCTGATTATGTGAACTTCCGACAAAATAGAGGTCTATAAAACTGCTCATCATCGCATCACGTGATTCGTTAGCTCAGGTGTCAATCGGTATTTTTTTTATCACAATCAATTCAAATCCGACAATATCGTCAGCCGGATTGGCCGCGTGGAAACGCTTCGGCTTTCCACTCTGGAGGACCTGGGTTATTTTATATATCAATAGTAATATAGTGTCGAACTCAACAATAGTAATATAGTGTCCTCCAGAGTGGAAACGCTTCGGCTTTCCACTCTGGAGGACCCGGGTCCCACCCCTTGAAAATATTTATCATGGGGTCCGGGCCCGGCCCGTCGATCCCCGTCCTCCACAATCCGGCTGACCCCTCCGCAGGGGTGGGCAACCTGTGGAAGGGCTTGTTTCGCCCCGTCACTTAGTACTCTTACTGAGTGGAAAGTGGAGTCATCTGTTGAAAAAAAAAAAAAAAATGATTGGAAAGGGGAATAAAACAGCAAAAAAAATGAGGAGTAGTTGAACAGCTCGGCCTACTGGGAAGAAGCTTCTTCCTCAGCCCGTCATATACGGTGTTTTGAGAAACAGAGAAATAGTCGAGCGGATTGCTGGGAAGAAGCTTCTTCTTCCTCAGCCCGTCATATACGGTGTTTTGAGAAACAGAGAAATAGTCGAGCGGATTCTTTCAAAAGTGCCTATGTATCTGTGATATATAAATCTTCCAATTTATAAATATTATAGATTAATATGACATTCGCATATTAATCTATTTATAAATTCCATTTATTTACTTGATCTTAAAGTTTATTTTTAAAATAAATAGTTGAAGTTTGAAAATGAAGTATTAGAATTACAGTATCATTTTAAAGTATATGAATATTTTTTAATAATACTGTAATTCCAATACTTCATTTTCAAACTTCAATTTTTTTTTAAGTCCGGGTCCTGTCCGTTGAACCCCATCCTTCATCTGACAGTTAATTCTATCATTGATGTGGGCAGCCTATGATGGGCACTGAAATGCCCTTTCATCGGCGGAATGGCCGCATAAAAATGTGTTGTGCTTCCATCTAGCAGGATTCAAGTTCAATTCATGTATTTCACACCACCGGAGACATTTCTAGGAGGAATCCGAGCCCCACTCGTTGAACATATCAACTACCTGACAGCTGACCACACTATGAGTATGGGTAACCTATGGTGGGCCCTGGAATACTCCGCCGTCTAGTATACATCAGTATGAGAAATAGCGTAAAACTTAGAAAGAAATGTTCCTCTGTTTAGTAATCTCCTGTTATAGAGTGTTATAAAACAACACAGGAAAGTTATATTTATGGTACACATGAAATTATATTATTAGCTGATTATTACTAAGAAAAATTAACCTTTGTGAAATCACGTAATAGTCCAAAATTTTTAAAGCTAAAGAGTCCACAGTCTTAATTACTGCCTTAAATGAAACTTTTTTATTGTTTTATGAATTTCCAAAGCAGAGGACTAAAATAGAAATATTACAATTATATATTGGATATTTCTTTAAAAATATAAGTTTGCTAATAAAGTACAATAGAAACTGTAGTTGTATTAAGACCAAATTGATTAAAGGCCGTATCACACTGGACAAAATACCAGTAGCTATAACCAATAATCGTGGATAGTTGCTAATAGTTGTCGATTTTTAATATGCCTGATAGCACTTCTTGGGGTGGGACAATTACAATCAACAACCAACAATCTGTTGAACATCAGGTCTAAAAAGTTGACGCAACTTTCTTCTGGAGCAAATCAAAATCGTCTTGTAATCAAGAGTAAGGCTTGTCACGGGTTACTGTTATATTCTAATTAAAAATGGGGCAGTAAAGTTCGTGTGGATTTCAGACAGAAAATCAATTATTTATAAGAGATAAAACGTACTTGTGGAATCCAAAATATCAGCAATATTCGAAAAAGATCTGAAACGTATTAGATATGAGGAGATAGCCGAAAAATTAAGATTAGCATATCCAAATTTATACGATAACATAGCATTTCCGATAATTTTCTCAATCTTCCTTTGCCAATTCACGCATTAAATTTTCATAACATCCTTGTCTTTTTCGTTTCAAGGGCCATTCCTTAGCCTATATTTTCCTTTTTTTATTTCTATTTTTAGATATAGTGTCTAAGGAAGCTGATAAAATCGAAATTGTAAATGCAAGTTTTAATAAGTCGTTTCGACTGCGAGGCGGCATATTGGAAGTTGCTTCAAAGTTGGGACAACAGATCTGAAACGTGTTAAAAGTTGCTCGAAATAGACAACTTTTGTTCATCATGGTTGGTTGTTGTTGATTTAATTCGTGCAGTGTGATATGACCTTAAGACACATAAATTACATAATATAAAATATTTTAATAAAATAATGTCTAATACAAATACAGTGGGTGATCGGTTAACGAACATAATCCGTTCAAAGAAAATGTTCGTTATCCGAATTGTTCGTTAACTGATCATTGATTTATCATAGGTTTTTATGGGAATTTGATTAATTCATTCTGGAGATCCTGATTTACCATAGGTTTTTATGGGAATTTAATTAATTCGTTCTGGAGAACATAGGTTTCTATGAGGATTTGATTAATTCGTTCTGGAGACCCAAAAAAACATAAATAAAAAATTTTATAATTTCTTACTAAGTTTATTTATATGTAATTACAATAATATACAGTATATACATACACAGTCTTATATTTTCATTAGTCATGGTTTTTTTCACTTATGGGGCGTTAAAGAATCTATCCAATGTCCATTGCTTCTCTCTCTTCAAAATTTTTCGGAAGTGATAAATAACATTGTCGTTGTAGAGATAGATCCCCAAGTCTATGGACCTCATTCTGGTTTGGTTGCCATTCTAAGACCGTTGTTCTGACATCCTCCCACTTCTTCAAAAGATCTTTAATAGCAGATGTCGGCATTGGTCCTCTTTCGTCTTCATCTTTTTCCAAAGAAAACACATCTCGCTGAGTTTCTTGGTGTTCTTCATTCAAGAGTTCTTGAAGTTCTTCTGTCGTCAGATCATTTTCATGTTCCATTATGAGTTCTTCAATGTCAGCTTCATTCACCTCCCATTCCAGATCTCTAGCAGTTGTTACAATTTCATCCATAATTTCAGGGAAATCATTTCCTTCTCCCTGAATGCAGGATGATACAGCTTTCGCCAAGCAGAATTCAGTTGTCGTTGAGTGACTTCTGACCAGGCCTTTTCAATGAGCCGGATAGCTTCAAGTATATCAAATTTTTCTTTCCAAAAAATTTTTAATGTCATCGCTAAGGAAAACTGGTATGTTTCAAAACACCGATGAAACAGCGCGCGAGTGTATAATTTCTTGAAACCCGCGATAACCTCCTGATCCATTGGCTGAATCAGAGAAGTGGTGTTTGCAAGTAGAAACTGAATTGTCAGCCTGAGAAAGTCATCCAGCAAATTATCTTCAAGATCTTTTGGGTGTCCTGGTGCATTATCCAATAGCAACAATGCTTTCAATGGCAATTCATTCGACTGAAGATAATTCTTGATGCTTGGGGCACAAACTTTAAGCAGCCATTCTTTGAAAAGAATCTGTGTGACCCATGCCCTTTCATTCGATCTCCACATCACTGGCAGTCTTTCTTTAATTATGGAATTTTTTTTGAATGCTCTAGGGTTCTCAGAGTGTAGACAAGAAGTGGTTTAAATTTCATATCACCACTAGCGTAAGCTCCCAAAAGTAATGTCAATCGGTCTTTCATGGGTTTATGCCCAGGAATATGTTGCTCATCTTGCGAGATGTAGGTACGGTTAGGCATGCGTTTCCAAAATAAACAGTTTCGTCACAATTGAAAATTTGTTGTGGACAATATCCTTCTTTTTTAATAAATTCTTGAAATTTGAGACAGAACTTCTCAGCTTCTTCTTTATCTGCACTAGCAGACTCACCGAGCATTACCACATGTTTAATGCCAGATCTCTTTCTAAACTTTGCAAACCATCCAGTGGTAGCTTTGAATTCTATCTCCTCATGTGACGAATGTGGAGTTTGTTTCTTCAGTTCTTCAAAAATTTCTCTAGCCTTTTCTTGAATGATAGTCATACTAGTTACATCTCTTTTCATTTCCCTTTCTTTTATCCAAACTAAAAGCAATCTCTCCATTTTTTCATGAATGGCACATCTTTGTTTCTCAGATGTGATTTTCGTTACTCCTTTAGCTGCTTGAGTCTTCTTGATTATATCTTTCTTAGCTAACATTGTGCCTATTGTAGATCTGTTCAAGCCATACTGCCTAGCAACATCAGAAAGCTTTTGCCCACTCTCTACCTTGGCTATTATCTCTTGCTTGGTTTCTATGGTGAGCATAGTTCTTCTCACTCCACTCTTTTTAGGCCCCATAATATTATCAGATTTTTTAAATAAAAAGTTCAGAAAAGTAGTTACAAAAATTCAGAGAACAGAAATCAACTAGTGTACAAAAAGTTATGTATACAACTGTTAAAGTCTCTTTCTAGAAATCGTTTTTAGATATCAGTAAAATACAGTTCTACACAACGTCGCTTCTTCTTGTGTTTTGTAAAGTCCAATAAAGAACAAGGAACTCGAACCAAAACTGTAAATTTTATTAGAAAATAATTTCTAATTGTGTATATATGTTTATATTTGAGATGTTTCTCTTACAATAGGAGAGACGGTCAAAATATAAACATATAGTTATTGAATGATGTAATAAGCGAGGTCCGCCATCAAACACAATAGAGAAATATGAGACCTTGTCAGATAGAATAGGTGAAGAAAGGAGATCTTTTTCTTCCCCGGGAAAGGTGATGTCGAAAGGACAAGGGTGACCCGGGATGAAAAGAGAGAACAAAAAAAAATTAAGCAGTCATTTTCAAGAGATTCGGCGTTAACAACGAGAAATTAGCTGCTGCTGGCTGGATGTAAGGATATTGAAAGAACATCAGGGCGATCGACAAAAATGATAAGACACGAAACAAAAGCAACTGTTTGTGTTTTTCTCCAACTTTGATGTGGAGATGTATGAAAGAGACCAATATCAAAAAGAACTGATTCCGGATAAAAACCTTTTTTCAATCAGTGTTTTTCGAATCCTTAAAAAGCAGTGAACCTCATTCTGTAGCACTTATTTTCAAAGTATTTATTCTCCCATGTAATTTTCTATTACGCGCAAAAATTGTAAACTCTCTCTTATCTTCTTTAATTAAATAAATCTTTGATTTGTTTTAAGTTGTCTCAGAGTTCAGTTTAATCGGGAAAAACCACTGTTAGTTCCGTGAGATGTTCGTTAACCGAACATAAAAATCTTTCAAAAAAGTGTTCGTTAACCGATCACCCACTGTACTAAACAATTAATCGGATTTTTAAATTCCATTTTCCAATGGTTGATCATTATTAAGTGGTAAGCAATTCAATCCTATTCTAGGCTGCTAATTTCTGTGAAAGAGTTTTTCTTTCTTTGTTGTTTTATGCTGCACCCTATTTGAATGTTACTAAGCGGCGGAGCATTCCGGTGTCCATCACGGAGTGCTCAATCGCGGTGGGGCTTATCGTTAGGAGAAGGTGGGTTTGATGAGCTTCATCCCTCTTGAAAAACTTCTAGAAGTGTAAACCTAGATCCATCAGTTAATAAGCGAGCGCTTTAACATGGAATGGCTAATCAAACTCTAGAGCCATGGTCGGCAAACTTTTGAGACAGAAGAGCCAAATCTGTCCCTCATAACAATTTAAAAATTATTCGAGAGCCTAAATATATTTTTACAAATAAGAAAATTTAAAGTAATGTTATAATATTAAGTTATAATATTAGATATATCTTTATTAAATGAAAAAATCACAAAAAAATTAAGCCATATGTTCAACCCTACTTTCCTCTCCCTCTGTATATCCCCTACCACTCTCACTTTCTCTTGCCTGATATCATGTTTCGCGCATCTTAGTACCACGAAGATATGCAAGATTTATAAAACAAATGAAATCACCGTTTTATGAATGAAATTCCTTAAAAATTTTATAAATGACACTATGATAGTTTTAATTTTTCATTAAACTATCATAATGTCATTGATATTTTCATTTTCAGTTTTACTTCAGAACCACACGTATTGTACGTACAAATGCGGCCACATGCGTCACAAAGAGCCGCATGTGGCTAGCGAGCCGCAGTTTGCCGACCTGCGAGCACAGGGATTGAGTGGCCGAATTTTGATCCTTCGGAAAAATTTTGAGATGAAAGATCTGGATTCGACCTCGAATCTATTGAAAAGTCAAAGTGTTCCACACGGCTAATCTGTCCAACAGAAATTAATTCACTATAATAGTTATATAGAGTGAAATTTCGTAAGCAATCATTCCGTATTTATTAACAGCTGATGCCACTTCTCAATCTATTGTACTAAATGACGATGTGAAAACAGGCCTTGTTGCTCATTTGATTACATTAAAGATCTGGATAGAGAACATCTCATTCTTCCTACTGAATCAGTTGTTTACACTGTTTTCATTGTCTGGTATTATATGTCCCTAGTAACTATGTATTTCAAAGATAATTTCATGCATTCTGGAAAACAAATATCTGTTTTATGTAAGATAGCTTCAATTGAACAGATAATATTCCTTTTTACAATGTTTTAATAACTATGTATTTCAAAGATAATTTCATGCATTCTGGAAAACAAGTATCTGTTTTATGTAAGATAGCTTCAATTGAACAGATAATATTCCTTTTTACAATGTTTGTTTATGTCAGAATACATTGTTGGAAAAACTTAATAGCATTATTCTTGTCATATCAAAAATTTTAATAAATAACTTCAATAAGTTAGTAAATGATAAGCATCGGAAAATAAAGGTATTTTACAAAAAATTTATATAAATGAAATATGAGAAAAACTTTCAAATTTTATATTAGTTAATTTATATTATTACATAACTATAAATAACTGAGTTCTGCTGCTTCTAATAACACAAGAAATCACAACAAGCACTTGAAATAGGATAAATACACTATTTTATTATTAGTTATATTATATATTACATGTACTAATAATACCATTGTTTTCCAAAAACGTTTTCAGCCTACTATGGCCCTCCTCAGCCGATAATCTCAAATGAGCAACTAAAGTTCTAACCAGTATTGGATGCAGGCCGTTCCTGCTGGGATGTTTCACAAATAAACATCCAGTTTAAAGCACTCGTGTTGACATTTAAATGGGGCGAACTGTAACACCTGTAAACAACTCCATTTAAATGTCAACGTGAGCACTTTAAAGTTAAACTGGATGGTTATTTGTGAAACATCCCAGCAGGGATGGTCTGCATCCAATACTGGTTAGAACTTTAGTCGCTCACTTGAGATTACCGGCTGAGGAAGGCCATAGTAGGCCAAAAACATTTCTGGAAAACAATGGTATTATTAGTATATGTAATATATATTATATATATTATATATTTATATCTAATAAAAAAATAGTGTATTTATCCTGCTTCGAGTGCTTGTTGTGATTTCTTTAGTTATATTATTACATTTTGGATTCATTTTAATTATTATTTAAATTTAGTGCTTGTTGTGATTTCTTTAGTTATATTATTACATTTTGGATTCATTTTAATTATTATTTAAATTTGATAAAAATCTTGAATCACCAATTAAGGTGATTTCATATAAATCATTAGGAATATGCATTCTATTAGCACAGTATATATATTAGTTTGAATATGTTTGTTTTTATTATTACTAGCATAAGAAAGAGCAAATGTTTCCCATGTTATTTGTTATTTTTTCCTCTGTTCAATGAGTGATTTGATCTTTTTATTGTTATAAAAATTTCATATAATATAAGAAAGACCTTGACAATAAAAAAAAAAAAAGATGATGAATTTTGGAATGATGTCAAAGATTTACCAGCGATATTATTTTCTTATCAACCAAAACAAATCAATTATCTAATTGATAAAGATGAGGCTTTAAAGTTGACTGGAATGGCCAAGCTAACTTGCCATATGAAGGATTGAGTTCAATTTCAAGAATCATATCTCTAAATTTTTCATGTTTCATGGGCATTTGGACATAACTCATTGAGTAACAGTCTTAATTTGATGACTGATTCGACTGTAACCTATACTGAACTTTGGTATAGCCCATGTTTACTAATCTCCATTTGAAATGCAGTACAAAAAAAGAGAGAGAGATATGAAGTTCAGATGAAGAATTAATCATTGTGAATATTTATAATGTACTCAATCAAAGAAAATGAGGTTATTTATATTATAGAAATATAAATAATTTTTGTTTTTCACATTATTTTTATTTGTCAAATGATGTCTTTTCTTTTTTAAGTACTATCCATCATCTCATAATGATATGGGAATGATTGTGTTGTAGTTGTAGGTCCATAAACATGATGAAGTGTATGTGAGAAACAGATTCCATCTATAATAAATGGAATAATTTTTCATAAGGTAAGATAAATAGCTAACTTTAAAGAAGCAAAATTACAACAGAATCCACACAATTGAAAATATTTGTAAAATTATTTAATCAAAGGGATTGACAGTAATTATTGGGTTTTTGCTGTTGACTGAATATACTTTACAATCAGAAAGGATGACATTTAAAATCAGAATCAGATGATAATTATTTGAGGAAAATGGTAATTCAAAGAATGCTCATTAGAAACAAATGTTTTTTTCTGATCTGCTATAAACGTTTTATGTACCATTTTTAAATTCTTCAATAATAATAAAATTCCATTTTATAATACGATTTATATTAATATGGAAATAAATATATTTATAATTTATTTTATTGAAGTATTTTCAAACTAAATATTTACTTAATATTATATCTAGCATCCATCTCTTATGAGATCACCATTTTTAAAAATCTAATAATTTTTAATAAATTATTAAAAATTTTTAAAATTTTATCTGTCTTGATGTCATTCACTAAGTCATCTGTCATACCATCTATTGCCAAATAATGAATATGTCCATGTGTCAGTATCTTTCTTGCAGACTTCATTGTGAATGTCTTCTTTGTAAATATACTACCTTTCTGTAATAATATACAGCAATACCTCGCATAGTCCCGGTTTCATTATAGTCCTGATTGTAATTGTTAATAAAAAATTTTTAATTTACTTAATTTTTTTAGAATAAATATGAAATGTAAGTGTGCTTGCTACTTACTATCCTATATATGACTCGAATAGCCACTATGACGAGACAAGCAGGCAGTTGCCCCAGTGTTGTCAAATTTATCTGAACGTTTGTTATAGTGCCTGCCTCTCAAGTGCAATGCCGTCAGTTGTTTATGGCAAATGCTTAATTGAATCATTGAATGGGAATGAATACTGGCATATCGGCATTTGCAACTCATCAGCCCATGGCGGCCCAGTTCAAGTGGGAATCCACCTTTACACAGAGTGCCACTCTGTGTTTGGAATGGCGTCGAGCGGCCGACTTGGAGAAAGCGAATGCGTTCACCTGCTAGGCGAGCTCTCTTCTATTCGTTTTTATGGACTCGGACCCACTTTCTGTCCCCTTCTGTCAATTGTAAATCTTTTATAAAGATTTTAATGTTTAATGCATATGAAATAATTATTAATGTAAGAATTATGCAATTTAAAAAAAAAACATATGAGCAAATCGAAAATTTCTTGGAACCAATTAATTTCCCCATAAGTTACGTACCTCGAATAGTCCGGTTTCAATTAGTCTGATAAGAAAGAGGAACCAATTAACCGGACTATGCGAGGTATTGCTGTAAATTATAAACTGTACTTGTTTATTTTAATACCATTTATTACTATCACCTCATTGGTCAATTTTATTATATCATCAGTGACTTTTTTTTTTTTTTTTTTTTTGTTTTTTTTTTTTTTTTTTTTTTTTTTTTTTTTTTTTTTTTTTTTTTTTTGATTGCTTTAAAAGAATTTCTCTTTGTATAACTCAGATGATACTTATAATATGCAATCGTTGCTGTTGTTGCAGTTAGCCATGCATTGGAAAATTGCACAAAATGTGACTAAAGCTATAAAGCTAAGAATTCATTTTTCCATTTACAGTTTAATACTACCTAGTTTTTATTGTTGTATTCAATTTTTCTTCTGCTAGTTTTTCAAAACTTCAATTAGTACATAAGCCATCTATTAATTAAATAAAGTTAAATAATAATAATATAATACAAACAAAATCAAAATTAATTAATAATAATATTTATATCATTAAGTACTAAATGTAATATGTAACAATATAAGCTTTACTGAAAAATAAGAAATAATCCAGTTATTAAAAGAAGTATCATTTAAATAATTTGTACTATTATCACCTGATAACTATTAATATGAACAACAAATTTAAAAATTCCCAATTAGACATTTGATTTTTAACAGGAATGAACAAATTAAATCTTATATAAAGTAACTCAAACAAATATAAATGGAAGTGATTTTTCACCTATTTTACATTGTCTTTGGAGATTTTTTCAAACTTATTATTAACTTATTGCACTTTGGAACAATACAAATACCATGAAAAATTTCTCATCCTAAGATTTGTTATAACATGATTCCTACAAAAATTTCTTTTTTATCTAGACAAATAAACAAACCAACAATTTTCTGATCATGTTTCAATACATTAATCCTAACTTAAATATCCAGTGAAAATATTACATATAATAGAAATGTATTATATTAATTATTATTATATCAGATTAGTAAATGCATTACAATTCAATTTGTTGATTTATTGATATCTAAATTGAGACTGTTTCAAGAAATATAAAATTTTTGTTACAGCAAACTGTAGTCTGTGAGCTTCCATCCTTTCATTAGACAATAGTGATGAGTTGTTCATGAGTGATTCAATTAGAATAATTCAATCACTACAAAATTAAATAAATCATGATTCATTTGGTGAAAATAAATTAATCACTGTTTGATTCACTTAAACTTTAGTTATAACTGATAGGTTAAATTATTTATTTTTATTTGAGTATTTATATTAAATGAAATTTTTAATAAAGGAATCTTTGTTTTTTAACATCACTTTCCAATCATTAGTAATTACAAAGTGACAGGATCCATTTCAGGCCCTACCAAAGACTGTCACATTTCTGGAGAGATTAGTTCAGACTGCAGAAAATGCATATTGACAGACTGGCTTGGATGCTTTGAATAAACTTTTCAAAGATTTGCAAGTCAAAGCATCTCCACATAGTCAATCCAGCCAACAATAAAGGAGTTTCTCAATTCTTTTTATGAATGCAAAAAATATTATATTATAATCACATGGAATAAAATATGAAATTTCAACTTCAATCCTTTGAATCATTTAATTGATAGTCTCATTTCAGAAATTAAAGACATACTCATTAAATCATTTATTTTTTACAAATTTGAAAATATTTTAATTCTAATTGAATCTTGATTCCCTTGAATCTTTTGATATCTCACAAGGAAAGGGCGCGAGGGCCGGAAAACGGAATGAAACGAAATTTATTTCTGTAAGAGTTCTTGACTAGTACTAAAACACAGTAAAAGGCTAGAGGCCAATGGCTAGCCATTATGGAGAAAAATGACCTCGAAGAAAGTATACAAGTTTGTTATACTTATTAACAACGAGTTGGCGTGGCAGCGTGGTTAAGCAGCAAACTCCCATGCAGTCGGCCCATGTTCTATTCCCGCTAGTTGCATATTTTTTTTTTTTTGTTTATTCGTATTAACAGAAATATGAATTGAAAAGGTTCTATTCCCGCTAGTTACATTTTTTTTGTTTATTCATATTAGCAGAAATATGAATTGAAAAGGTTAAAAAACAGCATTAATTAAATATATTTTTCTGTTTGCCATTTTGCTTGAATGATGGTTGCAATACTCTGTTTGTCTATCATTTTGCTTGAATGATGGTAGCAATATTATAACTGTGTTAACTCGTACCAACAATTAACAGTAAAACATAATGCTGTGCGGTTTATAAACTGCTTTATATGATCTACAGTAGGGTTCTCACAGTCAACCTTCTTTTACTCGTACTCTAATGTAAAAAGCGGGTTCTTATTTCTTGCTAACATTTCAATTTTACTTGTTAATTATGATTATCACATAGGGGTGTGATAAAATTAACTGTTTTATGGTCTGGTTATTTACTTTAAATTTTATTTTCGTGCATGCATCAGTGATAAAATATATTTAATTAATGCTGTTTTTAACCTTTTCAATATATTTAATTAATGCTGTTAATACGAATAAACAAAAAAAAAATGTAACTAGCGGGAATAGAACACGGGCCGACCGCATGGGAGTTTGCCGCTTAACCACGCTGCCACGCCAACTCGTTGTTAATTAGTATAACGAACTGGTATACTTTCGTCGCGTCTTTCTTCGAGATCATTTTTCTCCATAATGGCTAGCCATTGGCCTCTAGCCTTTTACTGTGTTTTAGTACTAGTCAAGAACTCTTACAGAAATAAATTTCGTTTCATTCCGTTTTCCGGCCCTCGCGTCCTCTCCTTGTCAAATGATTCAAGTCAGAACAATTCATCAAGTTAGAATGATTCATTTAATCAATATGAATTATCAAGCTGAAATGAATCAAAAGATTGAATTGTATGATTGATTCATTCAAGTGAGTTAAATCAAATAAAATTGATTTCTTGAAAAGAATCATTTCATCGATCACTACTAAACAACACTCCTCTGACATCATTAAAAACTGATGCAGCTTTAATAAAAACAGTTTAATAAAGCCACATGAATCTTGTTTAATAAGAGAGTGGCAGCTCCCACATTACAGTTATGATATCGCAGAATCAGATGTGATCATATCTATGACACAAAATTCTATCTGGTCCTACATAATTTAACAATCTTACTGATGTCAAAGCTCACATAAGTAATTTATAATATTATGAAGATCTTTATTGTAACACACATTTGATATGATACTTCAGTGATTTTTGAATAATGACTATTAGTTTTGAAGTAAAACATTCTAATTTTATTTTTGTTTTCTATAAAATATAAAAGTGATAATATTTATTTTCGTGAAAATTTTTTAATAGAGTTCTTTTTTTTTTTATTAAAATTCTACCTTACCCGCTACACAATGAAAAAAACAAACTAATGATCAAAAGTGTACCATTTTTTGAGTTATAATACTGGTCTCCAAAATCTGTCATATTTATTGTAGATTCTTGATTGTTGTTTCTCTTGGTCAAAAATCCAATATGCTACCATTTGTCGTGTAGCAGGTAAAGCAGAATCCTGCCGGGAATTTTAGTATATATATTACTTATATAATTTACATAAAATTAGGCTGAAAATAAAAATAGGATTTTAAAATTGAAACTACTTTATATCAGTATTTAAATTATCTGTCTGTTCTATTATGTAATCGAAAGACTGTATTATAAAATCATCTAAAACAAACATTAAATTAATAAACAATTTCTCGTTTAAATAATCGAACAGCAAGAAATCGTCTGCTTAAATTTTGGATAAGGTGCCATTACATAATAAAAAGTATCAGTATACCTTAAATCGTTGATCTCTATATGAACTGTGTTCTACAGCCCATTTCCTAGCCATTATTTTAATCTTTTATATATATATATTTTGTATTTTCGCGAAAGTTCCAAAATGATATAAAATTCGACAATCGAATTAGTCACGTGATTTATCAGTTTTTAAAAATAATAAATAGTAAATAAACATATTTATTATTTATTACTTACATTTAATACTTTAAATTTATAAATATGACTATAAAAGTAATTACATTTTAAAAAATTTAAACAATTATAAAAATTGATTTAATATTCTGCAATTTTTTATAAAAACTGAATAAAAAGATTTTATTAATTAAACAAATATAATAAAAACAATTTATCATGAAAATTTTAATTTTTTTAAAATAAATTTTTATTTACGAAAGTAAACGTTGCTAATAATGGTTTATAAGAAACGAAAATCACATGGCTTTTGTTTATTCTGCTAATAATCTTCTGATTGATATTTTGAGAAAGTTATGCATCTATATTACTGGATATTAGCTGTAGCATTTCGATTCTTATTAATTATAATTCCACAGAATGGTTATATTCATCCGGATGAATTTTTTCAATCATCAGAAATAACTGCTGGTATGATAAAACAGTATTTGTTTTATTAAATTTAAAATAAAATTTGAATTATTTTGAATTAAAATGAAAGTTATAATATGAAATAACTTAAAAAAATATACAGTATATTTTTACGATTTGATAATAAATCGACTTATAATCTGAAAAATACAGGGGGTAACCAATACAGGAATAGTTTTAAGTGAAAGTTTATGATTAAAATAAATACTTATAGCACTATTTCTGGACAAAATTGAAAAATAGCGTTGAGTAAATGTACTGTATAATAAATAAGATTACAATATACCTAATATTTAACATAAACAGCTTGAGACATGTTTAAATTCAGCAAATATTTTTATGCATATCTCTATATTTTGAAACTACTGCATTAATTTTAATTTGGTATTTTATATTATTAAATGAACCAGTAACATTTTAATAGAAAATCATGAAAATGTACCAAGCTATTTCTTCAAACTTTCATATACTATACAAAACTTACTAAAAGTTTTTTCCTAATTTTTAACTGATGTCCATTAGGTCTTGGCGAAAACATCATGTATTGATCATGTGACATTATTTACGCATGCTATGTCGGCCGCATGGTAAAACTGTGGCTTATCACTCTGGAGGATTTGGGTTCAAATTCAGTCCCACACCTCCAGTTTTTCAGGAAGGGTCCGGGCTGGCCTGTTGAATCCCATCCTTCAACCATCCAGTTGACCCCATCATGGGTGTTGACTAGCCTGTGATGGGTTCTATAAATGGCTGCCTCCAAATACAGTATATCACTTGTGCTATCTGGTGGCTTAACCAATCTAACCTTTAAGCATGATATACAAATTTGCTAAATTCATGCATACTATGCTATGCCTTGACTTTTGACCGCTCTTACAGAAATTTATTTTGAGCCTCATTTAAAATAAAATTACTTGTCCAAAAATTATTTAAACCTCAATTATTTATTTAATTAAACTTAATGTAAATAAATTGCATTGTTTTCTCGTTTACATATTATAATTTTTGTTTTAATAAATATTAGTTTTTCTTCATTAATTATCTAAGATTAAAAACTACATTTAAATATTTAATTTTTAAAATAAAATTATTTATGCATAACATAATTTAAAAATTATATAAAACATTTAAATATTGTATAATGAATTTGATTCATCCTTCAATCTATGAACAACATTCTAAAATTTATTTTACAATTTAGAAAAATGTTTACTTTGGTTTTTAATTATTGCAAATTTTATGAAATTTTTCTTTTTGCTTGGGAACACTCTCTGCATCATACAAAATAAAAAAATAATAATAATCTATAAAGTAGATTTCAAGAAAAACTTTTTGATTATCACCAGTATGTAATATTTCTTTGATTCATTTTACAATAAAGCTTATATTTAATATTTCTTTGATACATTTATAATAAAGCTTGTTAAGAGCTATTTGTACATGTCTACTTTCCTGTAGACATGTATTTTGCAGAGCAACAATTTAGTCTGCCTATACCAATATATCACATTAGTCATATATTGATAAAATTATTTAGGATATTTTTATATTTGCATCTCTACTAATAATTTAACTTATTTTTATCTAATTAAACAAATATTCAACAATCTTATAAATATCTGTTTTCTTAAGGAAGCTTATCTTCAAGCAAATAATACAAACAAATTATCTTGATAGAGAAACATTTCTTTATAAATGTCAAAATAAGATCCTGGAATATTTTTTTAAATAAATTTAAATTAAATTAATATGGGAAATAAATTATTCATAGATTAATAAAGGAGGTTACTGACAGTTATCATTTTTTTTATAATTTTAAAATTTATTTTTTTAATTATAAATATCATTTGAATTTTGGATTGATATTTTGAAGATTCAGTTCAGTTTTGGTATAATGGAATTAGAAAAACTTCTTAAAAGGAACATTAAAGAAACTAAATATTAGATACATTTATTTTAAATACTCTATTTAAAAGTTCTTAGTACTGATGTTAAAAGTACTTAGTGTAAATTTTTAAAATTTGAAAATGTAATAAGGCTAATTTACAAAATTTGGATTAAAAAAACTATAAAAAAGTTTTTTTTGCCACTAGAATTTTTTTAGCCACTAGAATTTCTTTGACTATTAACAAATGTATTTGACATTGAGTTTCCTTATGTAATTTAAATTTCCCTTTAAATTATTTTATATCACCCATCTGATATATCAATTGAATTTAAATTTCCAAAATTTATATATTCTTACAAATTTTATAAATCTATTTAAATATATTATCAATAATATGAATCTTTTAATTTCTTTTATTAATAAATTTATAAATTAATATTGAATATATTTCTAAATTTTAAAGTAATATTGTATTATAGTTTAATTTGAATTCCATATAAAATACTAAAATGAAAAATTTACTCTGTATTTTATTTTCAGGTGATATATTTAATTTTCAAGTACATCGACCTTGGGAATTCAACAATACTTTTCCAATTCGATGTATTGTATTTCCCTATTTAACAACTGGAATACCATTTTTAATTCTGAATATGTTAACTCTTCATAAAAATCCATTATTATTACTTTTAATTCCTCGGTTTATTATGTTTTGCTTATCAATTCTTCAGGATTTGTGTCTCTATAAAATATGCAAAATGTTTAAAAGGAACCATGTTTATAGTTTGTTTGTGTTTTCAACATCTTATGTTACTTTAGTGTTTTATACAAGAACATTTAGTAATTCAATTGAATCAGTTCTTTTTTCATTATTACTATTAATCATTTCAAAAATGATATATAATTTGAGTAAAACACATAACAATAATAAAGATTCAAAAGAAAATTTGTATACTAAAGAAATTTCTTATAACAATTCAATAGGAATGCTTCTAGCTTTAGGATTTTATAATCGCCCAACATTTATATTATTTGCATTTGTACCAATATTATTTTGGTTACAGTTAGGTTTAAATACAAAATTTTGGAATTGTATTATAATGTACCGCAGATTATTAATTATGATGCCTTCATTTATAATTGTTTGCTTTTTATTGACATTGATTGATACAATTTATTATTCAAAATTTTCAGTTTCATATTTGATTAATCATTCAGAAGATGCAATAACTTTATTTGAAAATTTAATTTTCACACCAATAAATTTTATATCATATAATCTTGATAATTCTAATTTAGCAGTTCATGGTATTCATCCAAGGTTTCTTCACATGTTAATCAATGTTCCATTGCTATTTGGCATTCTTGGAATAATTGGCATTTTCTATTATATCCAAATACTCTTAAAAATAGTTAGAGGATTTTGGCCTTATGATCTTATGCCACATAATGCAATGATGTTAATGAGTTTTATTTTTCCTCTTTTAACTTTATCATTATTTCCTCATCAAGAACCAAGATTTTTAATTCCTCTTCTTCTTCCACTCTGTTTTATTTGTTCTAATTCAATATGCGGTTATACCTCTAAGAAACAATGGCTATTTATTGCATGGATTTTCAGTAATATATTTAGTGGTATATTTTTTGGATATTTACATCAAGGAGGTTTAATTCCTAGCATAATATCATTACAAAAGATATTAATAGAAAATAATAAATTAGGATTAAATTCTCATGTTATATTTTATCATACATATATGCCTCCAAGATATTTATTAACATCAACATCACCTGATCTAAATCATATATATGATCTTAGTGGAAGTGATCCAATAATATTTGAAAATACTTTGAATAGTATTTTATCAAAAAATTACTCAAATATTGATTTAAAATTATATGCTATAATGCCAAATACTATTAGTAAAAAAATTATAAATTCAAAATTTGTTTTATTAAAAAAATTTTATCCTCATTTTAGTTCAGAAGATACACCTGATATTTTCAGTGTATTTCATTTAAAACAATATAATTTTTATTTTCTGCAACAATTCTTTGATTTATTCAGTTTAAACTTCTATCAGATAAGTTAAATACAGGAATAATATTTGTCTTATGGCAATATTTATTAAATTTGTTTTTTCTTAATTTGTTATAATTTCATAAAAGATAATATTGTTTTGTATTTATATACATTATAAAAATTTTTACT
>AYEL01088484.1:0-14478 GCA_000484575.1 Olivierus martensii
TATATTTTAAAATGTGATGGACATTGTTATTATGATAAGCATTCTGTATAATATAGTATTTCAGAATGTATCAGATAATCTTATTCTGTGTTTTACCTATTAACATTTTACGTTTTTCATTAACCACATAAAATGTACAAATAATTTTTCCCCCTCTAGAAAAAATTCAGGTCTGAAAGGGTTAACAAATATTGCAGTAACTTTAAAAGCTCTCTATCAAAATTTATGATCTCAGAAATTTTACCTTTGACTTTTATAGTAGGCCTAATGCTAATAATAATTACTACTCAAGATATTTTAATAATAGCATTTCAAATATTTAATATAAAAAAGGTTTATTTTAGTAAATTTATACTGTATTTATTTTACAGATTAGTCAAGAATTTTACAATATGAGTAGTTTTCCAGGTGTATATGGTGCAATTGATTGCACTCATGTAAGAATTCAGTCTCCTGGAGGTGATAATGCAGAGGTCTTCAGAAATAGGAAAGGATATTTTTCTTTAAATATTCAAACTGTTTCTGATGTCAATCTATGCATTAAAAATATTAACGTGGTATAGCACGTGACTTTATTAAACCAATGAATTTACGTCTTTCAAACAATTCCTCATTTAACCTCGAAGCAATATGGTTTGAAAATGTTAACTCTCGAGTTGTTGAACTCGAAGGTCAAATTTCTCTCAGAATACCAATTTAGAGTAACTCTATATCTCACTCGAAGTTAGCATCCAACTCGAGTTAGCCAACTCGCGAGTTTACTCGCCTTTCAGAATACGGCCGTAAGAGCGCTAGTCTATACAGCAAGGGAGAAAACACTGCTTTACGACAATAGTTCTACTTTATAGGTGAATAAAATTTGAAAAAAAAATAAAAAATTAGATGTATTCTATAAATAAAGAAAATAGATAAAATTAAATTTATTTAATTTATTATTCGAATTAACGATGTTTTCTTGTATATCCTGTTTATGAATTATAATGATAATTAAATTATGTTAAATAATTTTTAACAATCATATATTTACGCTAGTTAGCTGCCACACTGAAGAATGCTAAGGCAGGGTGTTTGACATACCTGATCTACAGTATATAATTTTTTCTTTTCAAAAATTTTGAAAAAAATTTTATAAGGCCTTTTGTTTATTCATGAATCAATCAAAAATGAAATTTTTTTTTTTAAATTTAAGATCGTTCGGCACGGCGACGTCGCTTCTTTGTGCTTATTACAAACAAAAATCTATTATCCTTATGATTCTATTGGGTTGGAAACTAAGTCATTGCGGATTTTTCAAGGATTTTTTATTTTAGGTGGTTTAGAATGCCTGTATGCAATACATTCAGTTTCTCTGCTAACTCCCTGTTGAATTATGACGATAGGTATCAATTATGGCCTTTATTTGCTCATCATCGACTTCAACTGTACGTCCAGTGCTCCTCTCTTTTAATAAAAAATCACCCGAACGAAATTTGGTGAACCAGTTCTGACACTGCCGTTCTTCATTAATAAAATGTTTACTTTTTTTTTTTCAGCTTTATTAAGCCATCTTCAGCAAGCTTTATTAGCTTTTCAAGCTTTATTAAGCTTTATTAAAATAAAGCTTTTCAAGCTTTATTAAGCTTTATTTAAATAAAGCTTTTCAAGCTTTATTTTCAAGCTTTATTAAGCCATCTTCATTCTTCTACTTTTTTTTTTTTTTTTTTTTTTTTTTTTTTTTTTCGATTTTTAAATACAGTATATTTTACTAAACTTGTAGATTTTCCAGCTTTATTAAGTTATCTTCAGCAAATTTGCTGAAGATGGCTTAATAAAGTTTAGTAAAATATACTGTATTTTCCACTTTTGAAATTGTGCTGAATTATTTACATTTAATAAGAAGTGGGATGAAATTATGCATTAGTCAAATTTTATGTAAGGAGAAAAAATAATTTTTTAACAAAAATTTTGGATTAAAAATTTCCAAGGCTAAGTGACTATAATGTTACATCTATATGATGACATGATGCGGAATTGGTCCCTGACTGAAAATAAGACAGCCATATGAAATAACATATCATGATACTTACTTATATTTGAGATGAATAAAACATAAATTAAGTAATATGAAGTTTTAATAGTGAAAAAATAACAGTTTTGAACTTATCTACAAATACATAGCTATTTAAGCTATATATCTGAAAAAATTGAAAAATTATGGAAAATATTTTACATAAAATCAAATTTATGTAAGTCACATATTTACATAAGTTGTGGAATGGCTGTAATATGTAAATTAGCAGGGAACAATATATAATTTTATTATCAAATACTTTTTATTCCAAAATCAGTATTTTATTTTTAATTTTCTCATAAAAAATATAAAGTTTAAAAATATCTGAATGGCTTTTTGTAAAACATTTGTTACTTTACTGTTGTTGACAACACTTTAGTGATAATTCAAATATCTTTTAAATTTTATTACTTCAAGGCAACAATCTATATTTAAACTATTAGATAGACTGCACTAGTAGCCAGTTGTCAGCCAAAATGAAGCCACTGGAACATTGCTGGAGTCCATATGCACTGCATTGTTAGCTAAATACATTTCATGTTATTTGTGATGTGGTTTTTTTCTGTTGTTTTGCATTATTGGTATACAAGTAGTCCTCAATTTATAATGGGGTTCTGTTCCAACACCACTGTCAAAGGTTGAGACTTTTTTAATTCTTGTTTTGTTTGTTTTCTGTTTTAATATTTTTGTAAATTAGATTTCTATTTAACTTAAAAGGATTAAACTTAAAGCTTTCCTTGCCTTTTTTATATTGGAATCTTCATCAGTAATATTTCTCTTACTGGGCATAACAGAGTTACGACAAAATACAATAATAAGACTTTGCTTGCCGACTAATGGCAATGCTGTGATACATATACAAAAGAAATGTGCTATACGTATGTATATGCAAGTGACAAAGATGAATTAGAGAAGTTTTAGTAATAATTTGTGGCCATAGTAAGTGCAAATCATCATAAGTTGGATCATTGTAAGTCAAGGATTACTTGTATATTGTTTGGCATATGGATGTAAGAATGAGCAAATACAAGGCGATAGAAGGTAGGAAATACCTTTCACCTGGAGATAGAATCTTTCAAAGGATAGGAAATATATTTGGTAAGATTTTACTTTCACTGCTTTTAAAATAAGAAATTGATGCTGGTGTTGTATTCACAACAACTGTATCGATTTAATTGTGATTAAAGAATATGTAATAAGATTGAAGCAAATTCTAAACTTAAACATTAGAAATATTCAATAAGCATTCAAATATTCAACTATTTCATTGTGGCAGGTCAAATGTTGCCTTATATTTTATTATTTGGTTTTAATTGTGTAATTATGTTCTTGTTTATTATTTGATTATATTCTTTGTCAAAAAATAAAATTTTATTCACTCCATTGTGTTTATTATTTTTTCATAACTTGACATATTTTTTTTTTTGACAATTCATCCTTGATGGCTTTTAAATCTATTTGCTTTCCTTCCTTGAAACATTAAATGATTAGTAAGATTTGAAATTATTGAAAATGTGTATTTATAAAAAATTATAATAATAAAATGGTTTAATACTCTGTATTAGGGTATTACACTCTTTTTATTAATAATCCAGGAAGTGGTTTCATTGGACTGTGAGTCCACATGTTATCACTCTCGGGAATTGGACCGAAAATTTTTTCTTCAAAAAATTTGAAAAAATTAGAATTTTCTTAAATTGCTAGGTCCTTCCCAATGCATTCATTATATTTGGCAAAGCATTAAAATCAGCCATAAAAAAAATGTGGACTGACAGTTCATCCAAGAAATGTCTTGATTGCAAATTACAGTAGATTTGTGAGGATCCGCAAGGTGTCGCTGTAGTCAATATGTCAGAATGTCAGAATTTTGCAAGCTGAATTTGAACTATCGCGTGAGTAAGCGGCACGGAGCTCCAGGTTTGGAAAAATGACCAGCTCTTGTGTAACAAATAAAAATAAAGCGTTTATTTAAGCAAATAAAATAAAATCTAACTACAAATAACAAAATATAATTACAAATAATAACGAATGGAAGGTTTGAGGAAATAACGAGATTTGAACGATCGTAAATTTACCAAACGGACCTAATTGGAAATGATACCGATAATGTTTAGCATTACCTGAGGAAATAGAGTCTTTGATAGATTGCTTCTTCTTAATATCGTCGGAAGTTATACGAAGTCGTTTGTAACAGATAGATGACAGAAACATCATATATATTAAGGATGCGACTTCCTTAGCCAGGAAGTAGGGAGAGTGTTCGTCCGTCCGATTAACGGGAAGATGTGCCGTTATCTTAGGTATTTCCTTTAGGTGTAGCAACAGTACCTTATTCTAATATCCCAAACTGTTCCTTCAGTCCTTATTTGATGTTACTGTCCCTCGTTGGACCCCGGGCGGGGCAGATCTGACGGGACCCGGCACTGACCCCAGCGGGTCAGGCCCGTCTGTCCGTCCAGAACCAGGAACTTACTTCAACTCTCCTTCAAGTATATGCAACTCTCCAACCCTGTTGCTAACGGACGCTACTCCCTTTTATATTCGGTGAATAATTAGTGATTAATCGGTAAGCAGGAACTTGCAAGAAAGAGAGAGATTTTTCATCTTCAGATCTATTTTTATATCCTTTGTTAGGACTAACTTTCAGACTCTGTTTCCCCTCGTTAAATATTGCCAAATGTGGCGAAATAATTATTAATTATTAAATTTTAATTAAATCTTGATTTAAACTATGATCGTTCGAATCTTGAAAATGATCGTTTTACACATAAAATATTCGAATATATAGATAAAATGGTGGGTCCACCGGGACCTCACAGATTATCATAATTAATAATTTCTAAAAATAGATTGTCACTTTGTGGCGTAGTCATCGCTTATTTGTGTCGCATTTGTAGGCTGCAAATGCTGATCTGATTAATGAAAAATAGCAAATTACAAAAATTTATATATATTTTCACAAAGTTTATAATCATCTCACTAATATTTTATTTTATAATGTTTGTGTTGCAATATTTAATTTTTTTGTACTATAATAGGTTTTTTTACTACATTATTGGTACAGTATTATAGTACAATATTTTTATTTCAAATTCTAATTATTATATATTAGAGTTCTTTATTAAACAGTGCATTATATGCAATATATCTGCATATAATACACATACAGTTATCATAATTATATCATATAATATAATTATGATAATTGTTGTAAATATCTTTACAATAATTTCATAAATATATCAGCATTAATTTATTTTAATTATTTTGGCTGGTTTATTTCAATTTAATATATAAAGAAATATATAAAAATGCAGATTTCTTTCTAGGATTGAATAGGATGTATATGGCTGTCTTAACCTAACTTTATATACTTTGGTCAACTAAATATTTTTGTGGGACCTATGAACATATTTGTACAAGATTTTGGCCTACTTGTGGTATATGACACAATTTTGATAAGGATGGAAGTACTGGATGGATAATGAGACTTAATGACTTTAGTGACCAAGAGACAAAGGTTCAATAACCAATAACTTCTTTTAATTAATTGAGGTAGATTCTTTATAAAATATAAGGAGTCCGACAATAATTATTTTAGGAGGATAAATACTTTTTCCTTAATTGGATGTACTCAATTTCACAGCACAGACTATAGTTTATTATAAAAAGTCCAAATGGTGGATATCTTTGCTGATCTCCAGTCAAACCTGTTAATTTCTGTTCTATTCTGTGGAGTAGGAAATGATCTTTTTTTTGATGGGGCAATGTTCCTTTCTCTCCTGTTTGTCCAAGCATACTTGTGTCTTAGGCACAAAAACTAGACGAAGAGTTCTTTGGTGGCATTAGGTCAGACGTTCTTTTCTCCCTCAATCTCAGGGCCGACTGCTTGTCTCTCTCTCTTTCTATGTTCCGGGCAATGAAAATGACCTTTTCTTCACCTTTCATCCCTCAAAAAAATGGGATGTTTATGGACTATTGTTTTTTGTTGATGTCTCTCCTCCAATTCTTTATGACACTCTATTTCTTATTTGTTTTTCTTGATTCAATGTTTTATGATGTAGAAGACAAGAATCTCCAGGCAGGATAGTATGATACTTTTGATTGTTTATTTCTCAGTCGTGTCTCACACTACCTCCAAATTCCTTTTTACTTTTTTTTTTTTGACACAAATCAGAAATTTTGAGGTGAAGAAAGACATATTTAAATCAGACTGGAATTCTTATCCTCTATATTTTTATACTCTCTATCACCTCCATATTAGAAGAAAGGATTTTTATATTAACAACTTTTTTTGGGGAAAATTATATGAATCCACAGTTTAGAAGTCTGTTTTATATGAGATGTACTGTATACTGTATATTTTAAAATGTGTTATTTTTAAAACAATATAATTAAATTTCTATGTAATAATCTGTAAATTAAATATCTATATTTGTCCTACTGATTCTGTTGTTTGTAATCTGTAACGATTATGATTTTGAAAGAATTTATCTTTCGACGACATAATTGGGAGAGAGACAAATATCAACAAGTCAGAAAATCTTTATTTCTGCTATCAATCTATTATTAGCAGAAATGAAGGTTTTCTGATTTGTTGTTTATCTCTCTCCTCATCTATTCACTGTTGCTTCACTGAGAGAATACTCATATCTTAGGGCAGGGCTACCCAATGCTGTAAAGAATGCAGCCCAACACAAAATTATAAACTTCTTTAAAACATTGAGATTTTTTATGTACTTATTTTTTTATTTTTTGAGATTTTGTCATAATATCATCAAATATCTCACTAATAAAGAAAAAGAAATTTGTTTCATTTTTTGTACTAAAAATATAAAAAAAATAATAAAGTTAAGTTTTTATTATTTAAATATCTGTCTACATTTCCTATTTCCATTTTCTAAAATATTTCTTATTTCAGTGCTTAAAACTTCTTGATTTGCATAATAATTAAAAAAAAATTCTGAAAAAAATTCATATTATTATGCTACGATATTTTTACTTATTTGTCATAGTGGATATCATATACTGTGCATTATTTCCTTACTTTTTTGCTTAATAGTTATCGTTAGCTTTAATATATTTTACGTGCGGCCTGAGACAATACTTTTTTTTCAAATGTGGCCCAAGGAAGCCAAAAGGTTGGACACCCCTGACTTAGGAGTATCTAACTAACCTATTTTGAACATATTTTTGTTTTTTCTATGTACTTTTTGTATTAATTTTTACTATTTATGTACCTATTTTGAACATATATATTATTATCATTTTTTCTATGTACTTTTTGTATTATGTCCATTTTATAAACTAAAGTAAATATATTTTGCTAATGTTTAAAATTATTTAAATTTCGTTTTTTTCATCTATATTATAACTACATGAAAAATAAACCTGCATATATATAAATTTTGATTTTTTGCTATTTGAAATTTTAATTTAGCTCATATCACAACCATTTTTATGTTCGTGTTATGTTTAAAAAAATTTTTATACATATATTTCAAAATCAGTCAAAAATAATTAAAAAAATATATCAAATGATTTGAAAAAAGAAATAGTAAAGTAACTTCTAAAAAACAGAAAGAAAATGCCATAATTATAACTGGAAATGTCATATATGCATGCCACAAATTCTGACCCCAGTATGGAAATATATGGTGTTTAATATACCCTTAACCTTTCTCTTAAAGAAAAAACACAAATTACTTTATCATTAACAATAATAAAAAAATGAATTTTGAATCTGTGTATCCTCATAATTTACATATTATACATCCGATTAAAAAAATTCATAAAACAAAACAAAATTTCTTTTGGTTGGAAATTGTTACAGAATATGCATATAAACATATCAGAGAATGTGATAAAATTAAAATATGAGGTTAAATTTAAATAGTATATGATTAATAGTCATTAAAATTGGAGAATACTTCTAGAGGTCATACAACGTATTTTATTGCCCTTGCCACTCCCACTGTTGCACTATTCCAAATGACTTTGGACTACCTCGGCTTACAAAAACCACCCCTCTGTTTATGGAATCAATTTCTTTTAACGTTGGGAAAAGATTT
Source organism: Olivierus martensii (assembly GCA_000484575.1). Lineage (NCBI taxonomy): Eukaryota > Metazoa > Arthropoda > Arachnida > Scorpiones > Buthidae > Olivierus > Olivierus martensii. The sequence continues at coordinate 8,122 of AYEL01088484.1, forward strand.
AGGGCTGTCTGAAATGTAATCTTTGTCTGTTTACATAATTTTGATAAGGAGGTCCCGAATTACATAGTAGTTTATTAAAAAAAGCAGCATAACATAGAAAAATGATTTTTTTTTTTCATTATAGAGTAGAGACTTGTTAGATATAAAAACTTTTAATTCAATCAGAATATGTAGAATAAAAATAATGAAAATTTTTAAATAAAAACTCTGGCTTACAGCCCACATGAAACCTGACACCACTGCCAGGTTAACTGTTAGAATCTAGTCATTATACTAAAATAAATAGGCTATGTCTGGCCACCAAAACAAAATCAATTTACTATAGCATTGAATGTTTGTTTGCAAAAGTACCCCACTGGTAACATAGCAGACAACACCGAAAACAACTTCATTTTTCTAACATTTGCAAAGTCGCATATTCTAATGAAGATCAATAATACTAATTACAAACTAAACCTAACGGTTCTAGCGACTCTGCAATCCAGAGTTTGGCCTGATCTCAGGTCTTTAACTAAACTCTAACTTAAAAATAATTAACTTCAAAGCAATCTAACAACAATGTAACATCTAACAGACAAAACAAAACAAAAAAAACCGGAAACCGGAACTTATAACTAAAAGTACCGATTAAGTGTTAGAACTAGAACGAACAATGATGTTAGAAACTTATGCTAATAAATTGAATTTCTCAAAACAAGTTAGATGATAAAAAATATAAATTTATTAGGCTCCAAAACACTTACAAAAAGTGTTAACGAATGCTTTATTGGAACTATAATAAAGCAACAATCGGTTAACCAACAAAACTTGATTAATCCAATTCAAATATCAAAACAACTATTCACAAGAACAAATCTTAATTACTAATTAAATCTACTACCTCCACAACCGATACAAACTTCAAACAATTGTAGATCTTTACAAGAATTCTAATGTCACTTAGCCAACCTTACGTTTATACAACACCTCTCTGTGTCGTTGATTGCGTCGGCTTTTGTATCCGAGTGACGTACAGTCCCATGTTGTTTCGTTTACATACGTATATGTAACATGTTTAAATTTATTAGCTTACGGAGTTATCAATTCATGCCATCCTCTTTACAATTTAATTATATATGAACAAAACCTCAATATGAGATCATTCTTACATTCTTATATTGGATGAGTGGTAAATCTTACTTAGATTTAGATGACGTCATTAGCTGGGACAGTTCTTCCAGAGGACGGGTTCCGATTCCATAACACGTGATTGCTAACCATTACGACGTGGAATGTGGAAGTAAGTCAACTCTTAAACTAAAATATAATACGTTATTATAATAATGAAAATAATGATAAATAAGAAAAGTGCATAATAAAATAAAATAGGACAGGTCAGAGTTAACTTCTTCACACTCCTCCCCTCGTAAAATAAGGAACTGCTTAGCATTTCCTTTAAAATTTTGTCCGTCAGAGCTTACCTGTTTACAAATTCTGTAAACTTTTCAAAGCCTCACTGATATTCAACTTAATAAAGTTTCTCTTTTTATATGAGCATTTAGTTGATCCTTAAAATCTAACGTGGATTAACACAACAATACATTATATCCATAAAAGGATGCTTGATCAATATTGATCATTTGATGATGGGAAAATTTTGTTATTAATTCTTTCGAAAGCTGTAAGAGACTTTTCACCCTATTAATTTTTAAATTTTGTTAGTATTTTGAGTGATGATCTCTCTCAGTCATCGATGAACAATGTTTAAAATTCCAAAATGTTTTAACGACTCAACCCTTTTGGATTTATAATTACTACTGCTGAAAGAAAATTATAACTATACAACCTATCTTCTTCGAGGAGGAAGTCGGCGAGACAACGATAGTCCACCCTCTGTGTTGGCCTAAGCTGTCGGGTCAGCACATTGGAACTTCTAATGACATGCGGACCGGAAACAGTTCTTCTGATGTCACTATCTATTGGTGCTGTAGGTCTTGCACCACCGGTGTCTCTAGTGATGTTCCTCACTGGGTATAGTGGCCTGTTAAACAGGCGGTACTTCTTTAGGATGGCAATATGTTGACAACCATGAATCTCCCCACTGACTGAATTCTTTAGTTCATAGTTAAGAGGTGATATCACCCTGGCAATTTGGGTGCCAATTTGGTGCTGAATTGTCTACAGGCAGAAGAAATAGGATGAGTTTTTAGTAGCACTAGATCACCCATCTGAAATGTTTGTTGTTGACGATGATGATTGTAATGCTGTCTCTGTTGATTCTGTGCAGAACATACATTTCTTCAGGCCATATTCATGAACTTTTGTAAGTCTGTTAGTTTATCTTCAACAGAAGTTGGTGGGCTAGGGTACTGGGTGAAGTGGTCCCACGGAAGCATGATTTCTCTTCCAAGGTGCAATTTCACTGGTGTATATTGGGTAGAGTCTTGGACAGTTGACCAGATTACTAATGCCAATTCTTGTAGATGAATATCCCAATCTCGATGATTCTTGTTAATGTATGCTGAGATCATACAGCCTAAAGTGCAGTTGACCCATTCTGTCAAGTTCAATTGGGGGTGGTAGGGAGTGGTGGACATGTGCTTTATTCCCAACTGGGTGCAGACCTCGGCCATCAGGTGTGAGATAAATTGCGGTCCATTATCGGAAACTAAGGTTTTAGGTAGTCCATACCTGCAAAAATACTCATTAACAAGTCACTTTATTACAGTTTCCGTCTTAATGTCTCTCAATGGAAACAGTTCGACCCATTTACTAAAATAATCAATTATTACTAACAAGTAAGATATAGTTATTATTTTTCCTGGACCTTGGATAAGGACCAAGGATATCGACACTTACTTGATTGCCAGGTTCTGTAATTGGTACTCTTTGCGTTGGTCTGGCTGGATGTTGTTGGTCGAATTTGACGGTTTGACAAACGCGACAGGATAAGACGTATTACAGTAATACCTCGATTATCGCGGTTAATGTTGCCACGAAAAATACCGCAATAATCGAATCTGCGATAATCGGGATAAATAATGCATGTAAAATATGTGATCATTGCTAAGGATTTTTCAAATATATTAATTAAATTTTATGTATGAGGTAAAAAAGGAATGTGTTGAACGAGCTAATCTTCTAAGTTGATCACTCTACATTTCTTCTTGATTGATGTAGCCTTGATATCATCCTTGTTTCTTTTAGCATTCATTGTAGGGGTAAAAAGAAGAGAAATTAATATCCATATGTACTTCAAGTAGAGGTGGATAGTTACTAGTGAATGGTGAGCAGGCACGATCGGATAAAAACGAAGCGCTACTTGGAATGTGGCAACTTGAACTAAATGCAATTCTGGTTTTTTTTCGTAATTTATGCCCTCTTTCCAATCAGGGAGATTACTAAGGGAGCAGGGCCAGTTCCAACCACGAGCTGCACCCACACCCGTGAAGGGGGGCCGGATGGTGAAGGACGGGGATCACCAGCCAGACCTAGTACCTCGAAAAAATCCGGGACCAGACCCGGGTCCTCCTGTGTGGCGCGCCAACAGCCTTACCACTCGGCAATCTGGCCACTGTAAAACTGGTTGCATATGTAATGGGCTGCATCTCGCGGCCACGATAATTCGAATTTGAAGCGCAATAATTCGAATTTTGGTATCAAATTATAAACCGTGATAAATCGAAAATCGCAATAATCGAAACCGCGATAATCGAGGTATTCCTGTATTTAATATCGTGACCCATGGTTGGCCAATAGCATTTTTGCTGTACCTTTTTCATAGTTTTTCTGACACCCAGATGACTGGCAGTCAGATGATCGTGTAATTCTTGTAAGACAGCATTTCTAAGATTCTTGGGCATCGCGGGTCTAAAGCCTCTAGATTGATCTGTTTTTGTTGTATAATATAAAATGTCATTAGTCAAGGTATAATGTCTTGACTTGCCTACGATTTCAGCGGCTAATGTTGGGTCTGGAGGTAGACTGCCAGTCGCTAAATATTCATATAATCCTCTCCATTCGTCAACATTTCATTGTTCATTGATTAATTCGTTTTTTCCGGAGATGGAGAGGATTGCACAGATACAAGAAGAGTAGTCATCTTCCTTCTTGTTATCATCAATTTTGTTGGGAGATCTGGATAGTACGTCTGCTAATTGATTCTCTGTTCCCTTGGTATTTTATCTGAAAAATTGAATTCCTGTAATCGTAATGCCCATCTCATTAACCCTTTGCACTCCGTTGTCAATACGTACATGACAGGCCGATGACCTGCTACAACTACCTGTGAGGTTAGTTGAACTCTGTAACCATTTTAGAGCAGCATGTGAACTCTGTTCCGTCGAGATATCTACGGAATTTCTTGACGGCCCACAAAACAGCCAGACACTCCAATTCTGTGGTCGAGTAGTTCCAATTTCAGCTTTGTTTAAAGTTCTGTTAGCATATGCAATTTCATTTCCTTCTGGCATAACACTGCTCCTAAGCCAACACTGCTTGCATCTGTATGTAAGATATATCGTTCCCCTTCTTTTGGTAATTGTAATACTGGAGCAGATATGAGTACTTGTTTTAATGCCTTAAAGGCTTTCTGGCATCCTTCCATCCAGGACCACCTAGTTCTTTTTCTTCGTAGTTGGTATAGTGGTTCAGCAATAGTAGCATAATTTGGAATGAAATGGCTATACCAACTACACATTCCTAAAAAGGTGCTTAACTGTTTAGTGTTTTGGGAGTTTCAAACTTACAGCCTCGATCTTATCCAGCTCTGTCATTATTCCTCTATTATCGACCTTGAACCCCAGGTAATGTACGTGTTGTCTACAGAAATGGCTTTTGGATAACTTCACGGTCAATTTGGCCCTTGATAATCTTTCTAGTACCGTGCTGATATTTTTTTAAGTGTTCTGGAAAAGTGGAATAGTAGATAATAATAATATCTAAATATACCTCACAGAAGGTGCCTTTAATATCTTATAGGACTTCATTCATTAATTGTTGAAATGTGGCTGGTGCATTCTTCAACCCAAAGGGTATTGCTAAGAACTGATATAACCCTTGGTTAGTAATGAATTGTTTTCTGCTTTGATGGGAACTTGCCAATATCCCGCAGATAAGTCGAGGGTGGAAATGTATTTCACATCTTTAAGTGATTTCATTAATTCGGAAATGATAGGATGAGGAAATTTATCAGTAACAGTTACCTAATTTAATTACTATTTATTAACAATTTCACTTATAGTTTCAGTCTTGTAAATGATTGACTACAGCACAGATTAAAGTGAAAAACTTGATTTATTAAATAATTAAAGCACTTTCAACTTAACTAAGTCATCTTCAGTAACTTTAAATGAAGCTGTTATATATAGAATATCTTGAGACGTTTCTATGTAACAGCTTCATTTAAAGTTACTGAAGATGACTTAGTTAAGTTGAAAGTGCTTTAATTATTTAATAAATCAAGTTTTTCACTTTAATCTGTGCTGTAGTCAATCATTTACAATATCTGATTTAATTTTCAATAGTCTACGCACAATCTCCAGTCTCCCGTTTTCTTTTTCACTATTACGACTGGGGATGCCCACGGCGACTTAGATGGTTCTATAATTCCGTCCTTTTTCATTTCTTTGATTTGCCTATTCATTTTGTTTAATTTTACCGGTGAGTAACTATATGGTTTACTGGCAACTGGTTTAGCATCTTTCGTATCAATTGCATGCTCCACCATGTTGGTTAGTCCTGGCTTATCATTAAAAATTAGAGGAAATTGTAATAAAGTGTCTTTTGATTGGACTAACCTGTCTTTTTCCAATGGAGTCTGTAGGTCAGCCAAAAAATTGTTACTATCTGTTTCCTTCCTGTAATCGTCAACTTGAAGCTCTAATTTGGCTGCTTCAAAATTTAATGTGACAATGTTTTCAGATGAAATTGAGTCCCAATAAACAGGAAACTGCCAAATCTGGTACAACCATACAATTTTGCTTCAGTGTGACATTATTGACCTTTATCACAGCTGTAAAGTTGCAAAGTCGCGAATTAGAACGAATGTCAATACTACTAATTATAACTAAGCCTAACGGTTCTAGCGACTCTGCAATCCAGAGTTCGGCCTGAGCTCAGGTCTTTGCTAAGTTCTAACTTAATACTAAATAATTACAAAACAAAGTAACGTCGAACTGACGAAATGAAACTAAATATCGGAACTTACACTGAAAGTACTGATTAAGTGTTGGCAGTAAAACGAACAACAAAAAACGATGTTAGAACTTACACTAATAAATTAAAGAAATTCTCAAACAAGTTAGATAATAAGAAAATATAAATTTATTAGACTCAAAAAACACTTACAAAAGTGTTAATAAAAGCTTTATTTAAACT
>AYEL01088486.1:0-31491 GCA_000484575.1 Olivierus martensii
GCATAAGACGCACCCTCTTTTTTATACACATTTTTGAAGGATAAAACTTTATTACTGATCATTATAATGAATTTACAGTATTTTAAATATAAAGTAATACAAACAGCAAATACTTTCTGCAAATACCCAATCTATCTGGGAAAGAACACCTTTTAATCTTCTTCGTCAAGACCCAGACACTCATCTCCAGAGTTAAATGAAGAGTCACTTGAAACCTCTTCTAAATCAGCATCTGAGTCCTCATACAACAAATTGTCCTCTGTACCATCCATTGCATTACTAATGCCACATTTCTTAAATGATTTAACCACTGTCTCTGTTTTCACAGCATCCCATGAAGCTTTGACCCATTCACAAACTTGAGAAATGCTAGGCCCAGCTGTGATCGTCGATGAAAGCGCATGCGCATTCATTGAACTCTACGTAACTAATATTCCCACACTCCGCAAGGAAACAAGAAAGAAATCGCATAACTCCGAATAGAGGAAATTTCCAGAAATGAATGTAATCAAAAACTGAGTATCGGCGTATAAGACGCACCCCGTTTTTCAGACCTATTTTCAAAGAAAAAAAGTGCGTCTTATACGCCGGCAAATACGGTAGTTTCGTGTTGATGTTTCCAAAACTATACGACTCCATTTAGCATCAGAAGGTTTATTATATATCAATAACTAAATTAAACAAGAATTCTATATTGAACAGACAATATAAAAAAAGTACATCGGATGTGGACATCTACGTGCCATTATCGCTAAGCACCGTTCCCCGACTGCCGGCTGGAATGTCTCTGTCGATGTCCCCATCTGTTACGATAGCTGTTCCCCAAATTCCAAAGGTGTACGATTACCGCGTTCAATCTGTGGTCGTTGATCAGTAAAGAAATTTTTTCTTTTTTTTTTTTTTTTTTTTTTTTTTTTTTTTTTTTTTTTTTTTTTTTTTTTTTTTTTTTTTTTTTTTTTTTTTTTTTTTTACTTATGGAGGGGGCACTTTCGTCCACGGGAGGGCAGCACAGGCAGGTGGTGAGCTTATATATGGACCAGCAGGGATTTCAAATGTCTTTTTTTTCTTTTGGACCAGCTTCCTATGTATTCCTTCTCAACAGAAGTGTACTTTTGGGCTTTGTGTCAAAAGAAATTCTCAGAGTGTTTAGCTTTAAGGAATTAGTAAAAACGGAAGACTATCTCAATCCAAGTGCATCTAGCACACAAATTTTTGTAAGATGTGTGCCTGTCCATCTTGTAATCAAGATATCATCTGTATGTATTTATTTTATATTATTAGTTCTCATGTTCTGGTGTGTTGAAACCATAAAGTTTTTTTTTATATATATCAACTTGTGTCTGTTTCCATGTCTTCTTGGTGCCGTGACAATACACTGGGTGAGGTTTTCCCCGTTTTTTCCTTATATGGGACACACTGAAGTTTGTTGCTAATGGCTGCATAGGGCGTTGTATATTCCATCTTAAAGTAAAGAATTCTTCGGGGATTCACCATACTTCCACAAATACCCACAACCATTTCAAATTAATAAAACAACACATCCAAACTTCCCCTGGCAGACAAAGTCTAAATTAAATTTTTCTAACAATTATTTTTGAATTAAAGTTATGGTGCCACCATCTGTTGAGTTAATAATTAATTAAATTCAGAATTTAGTATTAAGTGGCGCCATCGTCTAGTTTTGGCTTCATCCGATATAAGTCTCCATAGCAATCGATATATAAACTTCCTGAAATGGAATTCTGCCATAGGTCGCTGTGGTCTAACTGGTTAAGGCATTGGGGTGCTATCCCAAAGATCCCGGTTTGAGTCTGTTGTGGTGGCAAAATTTTATTTTGGGAAAATTAATTTAAAAATTATAGTATAATCATTAATTATTTGATGGTGCCACCTTAATACTAAATTCTGAATTTAATTAATTATTAACTCAACAGATGGTGGCACCATAGCTTTAATTCAAAAATAATCGTTAGAAAAATTTAATTTAGACTTTGTCTGCCAGGAGAAGTTTGGCTGTATTGTTTGGGTAATTTGAAATGGTTAATTAATAATTATATTATCACTTACTGATATTTTTGAATCAATACAAATCAAACTCTTAAATATCTCAATTTAAAAATAAATGAACTTAAACCACTTTCATTTGAAGCAGCTCATATATGCTATACATGGTAGCAATTAACAATATATTTAAATAATTAAAGTGTTAACAATTATGTTGAGATTTATATTATACTGCAAAGCTGTAAAAATAATTATAATAGGTTGATTAGGTTACATACCTAGATACTATATATTATTACATAGATGCTATACAAGTATATGTAAATTCATAATTATACAAGGTTAAGAAAACTTCAATACCCTTATCGATACACAAAACGTCATCGTAAAGTTTTGTGTATTGATAAGGGGACATCGAAACAAGTCAAAAATGTCAATGAATATAAGGTCTAAATGGCACCATTTTTGAATTAGGACCCTTTAAAACTAACCAATCACAATCAAACATGCGAAGAGTTTGCCTGTCATAATCAAGAGCATCACAATATGTGACAATGTGTTTCACGTGCTCGATTGTGATTGACTAGCTTTAAAGGGTCCTAATTCAGAAAAGGTGCTGTTTAGACCATATGTTCATTGACATTTTCGATTTGTTTCAATGCCCCCTATCAGTATGCAAAATGTTACAATGAAACTAGGTAAACATCTATAAAATGAGCACTTTTTGCAGTGTAGAACAATTTATTAAAATTTAATGAACATTTTTGGCATATAGCTTTAATCAGGTTAAAAACACAAATAGAACAGAATTATGGATGTTACAATGAATCTTTTCTTCACTCTGTATAGTCGATTCCTTAGGGAGACGTACAAGAAAAATCTAAAATGATTGAAACAGATAAAAATACAATGTAAATAATTCAGCTCATTTCAAAAGTGGAAAATATATTTTATTAAACTTGAAGATCTTTCAGCTTTATTAAGCCATCTTCAGCACAACGTATAAGAATTCGAACGTAAAACTTATTAAGAACATAATTTGAATTTAAAATTAATATTATAACATTGTATACAAATATTTATACTGTATATTAAAAATAACAATAAAATAAAATAATAAATTATAATAAGACAATAATAAAAATAAAATAAAATTATTTAGTCATAATATTATTACGTTTTAAACTAGCCACTATGGCGGTACTACAGAAGGTTGATTGTCATTTATCACGTGATATTGTTTTTTATAATCTTGGTTATTTAAAATCACAGATCCAAAAGTACAAAGTAATTAATCTATTTGGTAAATGAGAATAAAAGCAAAACATAAATACAACAAGAGTGAGAAAAAAATGTAATGGCAGAAGTGATTTGTAATTATGATTATTACATCATCAGATTTACTTCACCTATGCCCAAATTCATGCACATCAATTCACAGTAAACATCCTACAGAGTATATATATTATGATCAACTAACTGATGTGTTTGTAGAATGCAGGAATGTTAATTTATAATAAATTTTGGGAAAATTTTGTATTAATTTATATGAAAATGAATTAATTCCAAATATTTTAAATATGTATACTGTATATTGTAGGAAAATATTAAATCCAAATATTATAAATGTTTATTGCAGAAAAATATAAAATTTAATAATGTAAAATCTGGATTACATTGTAAATATCTATTTTAACATTTAGATACATCTGTTTTATTAATTTTTCTCTACTTTTGAAGAGCTCTAAGAACAAGTCATTGATACTATCTGCAAATATAGAATCATCTGACTCCCCATCCCATATAATCATAATATTATCAATACAGGTAGGCCTCAATTAGTGCGAATAATTGGTTCCATGAATTTCTTGCACTATTCAAAGTATTAACTATATGTAAAATATGGTAATTGGTTCTTGCTTTGTGAGATTCCGGCCATTAGCCAACTTTCACGATGAATAACCACAATACTAACTTAAAACTGTTTAAGAAATATTTATTTTCATATTTTATATCGTTATTCATCATCTAAATTAATAACTTACCAGCTTTTGCTTGAATGTTCACTTTACTAATTGGTATGTGCTTTTGGTTGCAGTCTTCAATCCATACAGCTAAAAGACATTCCATTTCTATCATTACAAAATTTCTGTTTCTTGTAGTTGTTTGCAAACCACAATAAGTCAATGTAATTTTACTTTTCTCCTGTATTTCGTTTGCATGTTTTATGATATTGCGTACGGTAGATTCAGGCATTTTGAGATCTCATCCTATCTTAGAATTAGCGTGACTGCTTTTATGTCGCTCAATCACATCCATTTTTTGCTGTAGCGTAATCACTAACCTCTTTTTTTTTGTTTCTTGTTTTATCATCAAAAGTGTTCTTCCTTTTATCCATTTCGATACTTTTTAAAAGAGAAAATTCTGTACTATACTGTATGTATACGATAGAAAAGCTAAATAATAGTACAGTAATGTTAAACAGTTAACGGCAAAAAGCCCATCTTTCTGATGTTTCACCCCTTCAAAGCCAAGTGACTGTTCTTGGACTGCTCCTCGTCCAGTTTTACTAACCGAAAATTAACAGTAATTTGTTAATTGACATCATAAAAGGAGGTGGAGCTTTGTTAGTAAGACTGGTCAATGCTTACAACTCGCATTAATCGAATATTTGCTCGCACTAACTGAAAAGGTATCAATTTTATAAGTCGCACTAATCGAAATTGCATTATTCAAACTCGCACTAATCGAGGCCTACCTGTATATCTAATATCATTTGATGATAGAGAGAATAAAAAATGAACTACTTTCAAACTTGTAAAGTAGTTCATTTTTTATATTGGATGACTAGTCCTGCAAGAATTTCATCTATTTTGTTACCTTTTAGATTGAGGCTTACCTGTATATCTAATATCATTTGATGATAGAGAGAATAAAAAATTGACATTTTTTATATTGGATGACTAGTCCTGCAAGAATTTCATCTATTTTGTTACCTTTTAGTATTTGTAATTTTTGTTCATAACACTTTCCTTTAAATATGAAATATGACTCAAGTACAGTTAGGTGGGATATCTCAGTTTAATATTGAACAAGAATAATGTATAAAAGTTAATAAACATTTACGTATTATTATTGTTCAATCTTAAACTGAAGCATATTTTTTTCAGAAAAGTATTTTTTAATTATATTATAATTAATTCAAGGATGGTATTAATTTTAAGCTTTAATTATATTTTATATATTTTTTATTACATACAGATAAAATTCCATTATAACAAATACTGTTATAATGAAATTTTCAATATAATGAATTTATAACAAAGCTGTAATGTACAGTATTCATACAGTATAGTATTTGTAGTGGTAAATTTAATAAAATGATAAAAAATATGAAATTCTATTTTAACAAAATATCAGTTATAATGAAATGAGTCAACGGTCCCACGAATTTTGTTATAATGGAATTTTACCTGTAGTAGATTGTCCTGTTTTATTAAGTGCAGTTACAAGTTATATGATTTTAGAGATATTCAGATGCACAAATCTTTCTATTTATGTTGAATTTCCATAACACACAAAGGATCAAATTGACAACTAGGTCCCAAATCAAATAAAATAAAATCTGAACAGGCTTATAGGACCTTAAGTTTTACTTAAGGTCCTACAGTCTTGTTCAGATTTTATTTTATAAAACACAAATGAAAAATAAATTAATTAAATTTATTTATAAAATGAAAAAAAATATAATTTATGAACTAAAATTTTTCAATCTATGCTTAAAGTTTGCTCATAAATTTTATTTAGACATTCTGTTTACTAATGTACTCATTAGAATATATATTAAATCTAATTATGCTTAAAGTTTGCTCATAAATTTTATTTAGACATTCTGTTTACTAATGTACTCATTAGAATATATATTAAATCTAATTATTGTTGACTTATGTGATTTTCAACTTATGCAGAAATTTTTGGGACAGATTAACCATGTAAGTTGGAAATCTACTGTATTTATAATATATTATTATATTTTTTCAATTATAATAATTATATTTTAATAAATTCTAAGAGAAAATAAAATTATAGATTAGCATAAAATTAGATGCCGTTTATTAATTTATATTAATAAATTGCATTTATTTTTATGCTAATGAATATAAAAATAATTGTATTTGTTATTGGAGAATTTTATGATGATAATATATCTAAAACTTATATAAATATTGGTAGAATAAAATAAAGTTTTTATATATTTAATTAGAATAACGAATTAACAGTTGGAAATATTAATGGTGACCTTGCAATATTCCGACTTGAACAGAATACACCTTGGGCTACAAGTCATGATTTGGGCACAGTAAGAATTTTTATAGTTTATTAAGAAAAATTAATAATTCATAGTTTTCATAATTTTATATTTTTAAATTATGAAAACTATGAATTATTTTAAACTTTGTGTTTAAAATTCTTAATACAAATTTCAAAGAAATATAAATATCATTAAATCAAATAAACTAGCCTAACAATTCTTGGTGAAACAATTTAGAATTAATAAATTGTAAATTTAATAATAAACTCAAGATAAAGTGTCACATGTAGAGATTAATAATTTAATTATAATTTTTGACTAATAGAAATTTATTATTTTTATTTATTCTACTAGGGATTGTTTGTTTACTTTATATGATTTAATTATGGATTTTTTTAGCTTTTGTTCTATCCTCACCCATAGGAGAATATTAGCTTAACAAAAATGAGGTATTGTGTAAAATGTGCTATTAGATAATATTGTTATAAAAACAAAAAATTACTAGATGATGATATTTTCAAAAATTCTTTTCACCAGTACTCTGCAATTTCAAAAAGAAATACTTGTAAAGTTTTATACAAATATTCATAATCCAGCCAAATTCTATCCCTAGGATAACCTATTTTAGAATTAAACTGCTAAATTAATGATTATTTAATAATTACACTACAGATCCACATATATTGGATTAATAATAATTAATTTAAGTTTAAGTTAAGGTGATGCTATCTGTTTTTTAATAATTAAATTATAATTTTTAAATTCAGAAAAATAAACCAGTTTAGCCTAAATTTAAATAATTAATTATTAATCTAATAGATGGTAACACTGTAGCATAATTATTAAATAATCATTAATTTGGCAATTTAATTCTAAAACAGTCACTAAGTATAGAATTTGGCTGGATCAGGAATATTTGGATAAAATATATGGGGATAAATTGGGAAGCTCCTGCATCTATTGTAGTTGTTGATGTAAAATTAGTATAATAATATAGATATATTCAATATTTCCAGATTACCACAACTGTTATTGGTGATATTCTCAATGAAGGAAAAGTAAGTATGAATTATTCCTTATTAACAAAAAAAGTTGTGTCAAAAACTAGATTCAGATTGAATATAAACAATTTGTTACTCTGTTAAAGCATAAAACTTAGAGTATTTTAGTAAAAATTAATCTGCTTTTATAATAATAGCCTCCAAAAATTGGCCAAATTATTAGATGAAATAGCACAAATGTGTTATTTCAGATTAAACAAAATTTATGGTAAAATTTGTATTCTATAGCAAAATCTGAAGCAATAAAAGCGAGTTGCTGAATGCACTAAATATAGTCCAACTTTCTTTTAATTTGCTCAACTTAATGTAAATATTGATGATTCATGTTATTGATTAATTGCAAATCTACAGTTGAATGTTGTGCATGTAAAGTTTTATTTGACATCAGCAACTGATATTGTATCATTATCATTTGTATTTTAATTTGTAATTCTATTTTTTGAATTCTTTATACATTAAGAGGAAACATTTTCTAAATAAAATTTAGTAAAATGAATTTTTCCATACTTTGGACAGAAGTTTATATGATAATGCCAGTTTACAAATACAATATGTTAGTTCCATTTTTATAACTGCCTTTGCATAGAAATACATTGTAGATGTAGATGTAGGAAGATGGGAGTTTTTTCAGCCCTAGCACTGCAACCACCAAAGTTCTATTGTGCATCCCCAACAAAATCATCCAGAAGAAGTCCTATCTTAATCACATAAAACAGTATCTTCCTCAATGGGACTAAAGGTCTTCTGGTGTAGGGAAATACAACCCAAGAAACTCCTCTTCACATTTTGTGTGAATATGTGGTCCTTTCTTGGCTAAGGTATGATCTTCATACCTTAGCCAAGAAAGGACCACATATTCACACAAAATGTGAAGAGGAGTTTCATCTTCATCCTGACATTTCCTACAAGTAGGGATATTAGCAATTCCAATTAAATGAAGATGAATTCTAAGATGACAGTGCCCAGTATCGAGCCCTGTAACAATTCTAACTTCATTTTTATGCAGTGAGAGAACTCTTTAGTTCTCTGAACAGAAGAACCCGAAATGAGAGCTTTCACCTACCTAAGACCAGGAGTAGACCTCCAGTAAATGAGTGCTGGGTTGTTAACCAGTCCATGACAACCCGCCCAAATGCATCAAATCTGATGCCCAAGGCAGGCTCAGATTAAAAATTACTTTGAATAAATTTCAAATATTTAATTAATAAAATGTTTCAACAGTAAAAGTAATGCAAATAATTTGTTATTTAAAGTGTTAGCATCCAATAAAGGGACAAGAAGCCCCCTTCCTTGCCAAGCCTATCAACAACCTCATTGCCCTTGTGCCCCAGCACCCAAACAAGTTGCATCCTGTTCCTGGTAGCCAGTTCCTCAATGAGAAGATGGCATTCCCATAGCTTTAGAAGCAAAGTGGGAACTATCAAGTGCTTTAAGAGCAGCCTGACTATCAGATAAGATATAAATGTGTTTATTGACATATCTCCTATCAAGGATAATTTTAACACATGCAGAAATAGCATAAATTTTTGCCTGAAAGACAGAGGCAAACTGCCCGAGGGAATAGGAATAAGACATTTCTGTCCCCTTGCAGTAAACTCCCACCTCAACACCAGTGGTGGTTTTAGAACCATCCATGTACCAGACCAAACCATCCTTGATACTGCACCCAAATCCCCTCCCCAGCCCTCCAAACTGGGAAAAACAACAGTGAAGAGCCAGAAGTTAAATCTAGGCACCATGTAATAATCCTTAACCATCTCAAGACTGTTACAGTGTAATCTGTCCCATTCAAAAGATAAATGCTCCACTTTGTGGGTCCAAGAAATTCCTCTCCCATAAAAATGGAGCCTAAAATAACCTTCCCAGGCACTCGCCTCAACAAACAAATGCGAAGGAGGAATGCCCAAGAGGACCTCAATAGCAGCAGTAGCAGTCTTCATAACCCCAGTGATACTCAGCCAATCTTTGAATCTTTCCAAGTTCAGTCCTGCAGGTCTTAAGTAAAACTCTTCACCACCAAATAATGGCAGCATAGGTAATAATGGTCTCACAACTATGGTATATATCCAATGTAACAGCCCTGGTTTAAATTCCCAAGTCTTACCCAAAATGCCCCTACGAGCCCATAGAGCTTTACAGGCCTTTCCAACAATATACTCTACACGAGGCTTCCAAATCAATTCCTTGTCTAACATAACACCAAGGTATTTGACCTGGGTAGAAAACTGCAAGCTTTTGCCGAAGAATGACAGTTCAATTAGTCCTGCCAATTGTCTTCTTCATGTAAAAAAAGGTACAATGACAGTCTTAGCTGAATTAACAAATAATCCAACCCTATTACACCATTTAAAGACTGTATTGAGAGCTGTCTGAAAGACCTCAGATACAGTCCTGGGAAATTTCCCTACTACAATGATGTCTATGTCATAAGCATACCCAACAGTGAAGAAACCTTTCCCATTGAGAAGAGTTAATAATTCATTCCCCACAAGGCACCAAAGAAGGGGAAAAAGTACTCCCACTGCAGGCAACCCTGTCTGTGAGAATCTTAACTTCCTCATCATAGAGTGTGCTATAAACAACTCTATGCTTCAGCATAGAGCCAATCCAATGAATAATCATTGATCAGACTCCATGTCTGCTAGCAGCAAGGCTAATTTACTCAAAAGAAGTTGAGTCAAAAGTCCCTTGGATATCAAGAAATGCTCCTAAGGCAATTTTCTTGTACCCAATAGCTCTCTCAATGAGTGACACAACCTCATGGAGAGCATTTTTGGTTGATTTGCCAGACTGATAGGCAAATTGACTGACAGAGAGGGGTCTTTAATAAGGCCCCATCTCTGATAAATCTATCCACCAGTGTTTCCAACGTCTTCAATAAGAAGGATATCAGGCTGATTGGATGATAAGACTTAGCCTTGGTATAAAAGCTATGCCCAGGCTTAGGAATAAAAGAAACCCTTACCTATCTCCAGGACCATGGAACATATCGAAAAGCTAAACAGTCCCGAAAGACATGGCATAAACGAGAGGCCAGGATGTCAGTACCCTGTGCAAAAATACTGCCAAAATACCATCTGGCCCTGCCGACTTGAAGGGCTTAAAAGCACTTACAACCCACCTAATATTAGTCTGATTGATCATCTCCCTAACATGGCCCCAATCCTCCCTTGTAGCATGATAAACATGTCCATCACAGTTGGACTGTACCTGTAGATAGGATGAACCCTCAATCAAAGTAGGCCCAGGAAAGTGTACTCGAAAGAGTTCCTTTAAAGAGTCCTTGCAAGTACTAGTCATACTGCCATCTGGCAACCTAATAGAACCAACCTTGCAAAAATTTCCACTAGACATTATCTTCACTAGTCTGGATACATCAGGTATATCCTCAATTCCCTGATAATATCATTTCCAGGAAGACCTTTTTGCCTTTCTAATGGCTTATTATAACAGGTGAGAGCACTTCTATATGTGTCCCAATCACTTGTCCTTTTAGTTTTATTAAAAAGCCTTCTAATATTTCGTCTAAGACCATCCAGCTGTTCATTCCACCAAGGAACCTGCTTTGATGAGCGAGCAGTCCTGACAGGACAATTTTGATGATAGGATAAGAAAATTGCCTGTTGAATCTGGTCAGCAGTCATCTCTAAATCCACCACTGAGCAAAATCTGCTCTGTATACCTCTATGTTAAACTTAAGGTCTTCCCTAAAGGAAGCACAATTAGTCCTCCTAGGGTCTCTGTATGTTACCTGGCTAGGTACCATACTCTGTAAATTAAAGCAAATGTATCTGTGATCCGATGAGGATGACTCACCAGACACATGCCAATTTTCAATTAGGTCAGAAATATTCTGAGTCCCTAATGTTAGGTCAATGACTTCCCTTCTGTTAACAACAACAAAGGTAGGTTCATTGCCCTTATTTAAAATGAAAAGGTTAATATCCATTAGGAACTCCAATAAATACTCCCCCCCTTCTGTTGATGTTTTACTACCCCAAACCACATGGTGAGAATTAGCATCAACACCAACCAGCAAATCAAAATGATTCTTTTGACAAAACTCCACCAAAAGCCCAAATTCAAGTGTTGGTAGAAATTCATCCTTATCATAAGGGAAATATGCAGAGGAAACTATAAGTTCCCTACTAACATCACCCTCATCAAGCTTCACCCAAACAGTGGTAATATCCCTAGAACAGAAATCCCAGACAGGTGAAACATATATGTTATTTCTAATGAAAACACAAGTCCAAGGCCCACTATCAGAAGTAAAAATAGTTAAAAGAAAACAACTTACCTTCTTTACAATTAAGTCCTCGTATTTGGCCCTTATAGTGCCATGGTTCTTGAATAAGAGCAAAGTCATAACAGCCCCCCATGAACAGCCGACCCAAAAGGGCAGAGGTAGCTCAGGAGTGCTGGAGGTTGATTTGGATCACCCTCAGACCCATGACACTACAGCTGCCTAAGGTGGGCAGATTTCCATGCTCCCCTTCGTAGATTGAGCACCAGAAAGTCCAGAGACACTTTCGGAAACCTGATCCTTGTTGGCGACCTGACCAGTTCATGCCCCTTTGCAGGGGCAATCACTGAAGCTATCGGTCATCCAGACTTGGAAATAGGATCCGAAAGCACTTAAAGGTCCCTTTGTTGACCCAGAAAGAGCCTTATAATTGGCCGCTTTGATGGCCTTAGCCGAAGCAAGATCGACCATCATAATGATGCACTGCCCTTTCGCATCCTTGCTTCAACTCAAAATCTTCCAGTTCTGTTTTGAGTCCCGGATTATAGGTTTGGAGTTGAGCCAAAAGTTGGTTTGCATCCCATGTGTGGGTATCCACGGTGCAATATGCCACCTTCATGGGCTTGGGTGGGTCTTTCGCAGAAATAACCCTTAAGCGAGTCCCCTGCCCAAGAGTACACCCATCCAAAAGTTGGGTGAGCCACTGACAGGTGAACTCATTCATACAAGTATACATGAGTGCACCATTATCCAAGGTATAGCCCTTGAGCATTGGTAGAGGTTCCTCTGAAGGAATTCCATCTGTTCTGCCCAGGATCTTCCCTAGGAGAAGATCGACTTCATTGGCCACCATCTTGGAGTTTGGGTAGCCCTCCTTGATGATGACCAGCCGAAGGGAAATCAATACTTCAGAGTATGACCCTGGCTGAGAGCTCTGGGTTCTTTTTTGCAGGCCTATCCTCCCCAAAAGAGGGGGTAGAAATCGCAGATCTAGTCCTCTTATCAACACCAGGGGTACCGACAGGAGAATCAGACAAAGCTAATTGAGAAGTGTGACCCAGTAGCTGAGAACCACCAGTACCAGCAGCATTCCTCTTAGCCCTCCACCTCTTTCTCCTAGCTGCTCCAGATAAACATGCCTTTCATGGACCAGGTTTACTCATGGAGTTGATAGAAACAGCAGCAGATTTCTCCACCATCCCACTGCCCTAGCACATGCTGGCAGCCCCAGCTCGTTCAACCAAAGTACCAGAACCGCCAACCCCGCGGTGGAGCAGAAAAGCATTCCCCTGAGAAAAAGTTTTATTGTTATCCATGCTATAAGAATAGACTGGAGGAAACACAAAAGAAGTCACCACCCAGTTATCCTTCAATACTGGTGGAAGGATAAATACGACAAGGTTTTGCCATGTGCCTTGAAGGGATCGTTCAGAACATTGCATCTTTTACTACCCTAGTACCATTCAACTCTCAGCATGATACCTTACACTTAGTTTGGGTAGCGGCACTCTCTTTGTCTGGTCCCTTTCCTTTGAACTATCTGGCATGGGAGACCCTTCCAGTAGCAAAGCTACCGCCTGCATAGCTCTCAGGGTCATTGGAATATGCAAGCTCCCTCACTGTGACAAGATAAAGACACCATTAATTAAGGGAGTAGAAATACATTATTCATTTATTATATTCTGTTTCTTATACTAGAATAAATAATTTTAGTAGAATAAATTTTTACAAAATTCTTATTTAAAAAATTTCATATCAATTAATTAAATCCAAATATTTTTTTCCAAGAATTTTTTAGTAACAATAAGTAATGAAGGGTGGTGTCATGTTTTTGATGTGAAAAAAGATATGAGTATGGTAAGTAATCTTTATTTCTTCATAATTTTTTTTACTAAAGAACAACTTTCATAGTTGTTTCATATTCATTTGACTCATTTGTACTTATCCAATATTAGGTGTAGTTTTCAGGGATTATTTTCTTAAAAGTATTTTCATTTCAAGGAGAAGCAAAATTCTTATTAGAAAATTTTATGCATAATAATAATAATAATAATAAATCACTTTTCTTGTTGTTCACAGTACAGGTAGCCCTCGATTAGTGCGAATAATTGGTTCCACGAATTTCTCGCATTATTTGAATTCGCACTATTTGAAGTAATAACTATATGTAAAATATGGTAATTGGTTCTTGCTTTGTGCATTTCACCCCAGCCAAGTGACTGTTCTTGGAATGCTCCTTGTCCAGTTTTACTAACCGAAAATTAATGGTAATTTCATTTCACCCCAGCCAAGTGACTGTTCTTGGACTGCTCCTTGTCCGGTTTTACTAACCGAATAGTGTGACCGTTCTTGGACTGCTCCTCGTCCGGTTTTACTAACCGAAGTGTGACCGTTCTTGGACTGCTCCTCGTCCGGTTTTATTAACCGAAAGTTTCACCCCTTCAAAGCAAAGTGACTGTTCTTGGACTGCTCCTCGTCCGGTTTTACTAACCAAAAACTTGTGACCGTTCTTGGACTGCTCCTCGTTCGGTTTTACTAACCGAAAATTGACTGTTCTTGGACTGCTCCTCGTCCGGTTTTACTAATCGAAAATTTAAGGTAATTTGCTAATTGACATCATAAAAGGAGCTTTGTTAGTAAGACTCGACTGTTCTTGGACTGCTCCTCGTCCGGTTTTACTAACCGAAAATTAATGGTAATTTGTTAATTGACATCCTTGTTTGGTTTTACTAACCGAAAATTAACAGTAATTTGTTAATTGACATCAATCTGGTTTTACTAACCGAAAATTAACGGTAATTTGTTAATTGACATCAGTTAGGTTTTACTAACCGAAAATTAACGGTAATTTGTTAATTGACATCATAGGAGGAGACGGAGCTTTGTTAGTAAGACTGGTCTATGCTTACAACTCGCTGGTTTTACTAACCGAAAATTAACGGTAGTTTGTTAATTGACATCATAAATCTTACTAACCGAAAATTAACGGTAATTTGTTAATTGACATCATAAAAGGGATGGAGCTTTGTTAGTAAGACTAGTCAATGTTTACAACTTGCATTAATCGAATATTTGCTCGCACTGAAAAACGGTATCAATTTTATAAGTCGCACTAATCGAAATTGCTTTATTCGAATTCGCATTAATCGAGGCCTACCTGTATATTAGCCTAACCCCTATTAGTGTTTATATTTGATTACAATTTTTGTACTAATTTTACAATTTTTGTTTATTAGAAACTTATATTCCTAATATAATTTTTTATCCTAATTATTAACTATTTAATATCCTAATTATGATTTCAATGAACAAGCTAAAATATAACTAAATTTAGAAGAGAATCAAATTAAAATATACTATAAAAATATTACTATAACTTTTTGATTATTTCTTGAGTTTTGTATAAATAAACATTATAATTCAAATAATTAATATAATTCTCATATGTGATAATTTAATTAGTGATAATATAAATATTTCAAATTAATTTGACTTTTTTAGATTTAAATAATTAATAAGTAACATGTTTTTATAAATAAACTATTATGTTCTTTTGAAAGCAGAATGAAGAAAGAAGAAATTTAATTCCATTTCATACTCAAAGATTACCTGCTAATACTAAAATTGCTCTAATTTCAGACATTGGTAAGTTTAAATTCAAAAAAATATTTAAATTTATTTTATTATTAATGAAATTCTATCTTATCAATTTGATCATTGATTTCATATTGGTTGTCCTCTTACTAGAATAGTGATATACAAACAAAATTTTCTTTAAAATAAGTTAACTATATAATAGCTACTAAAGGATTTCTGATTCATATGATATATTCTTAGTTGTAGCATCCCTTTCTTAAATTTCTATAATCTCTCTGTTTACCTAATTTTCAGTCTCTCAGTCTCATATATGATAAATTATTGAGATTTTAGAATATGAAAAATGATTGCAAAACTGATATGCAGTCAACTCCACTATAACATGGTACTTCTAAATTTACAATTCCATTCTAGCACAGTTAGAAAATTGTGGCAATCTTCACTTAATATGTTATTTATATAACAAGAATTTACTCTAACATGGTTAGAGAATTTTGATAAACCGCACAGAATATTTTTTGTGAAAATTCTGCTATTATACTAAAGTAATTTTTAAATATTTTAGTTCATTTTTATGATTCCTACTGTTGATTTGCTAGCTATTATACAAAAAAATTATTAGAAAATTCCTATATTTTATGACTCCTTTAATTGAAATGATCACAAAGTTCAAAAGGGAGTTTCAAAAATATTAGCTTTATACCATGAAATTAAAAAAAATCTTATCATGCAAAAATAAATAAACTTGTATTATTAGTTTTTTCAAAGAGAGAAGATTATATACAAAATCTTGATATTGCAGAAAAAGTTCAGTAGTGATATTCTGCAAAAAAGAAAATATTCTCATTTGATTGTGCTTAGCAGCAATGAAGAGAAAAAAGTTAAACAAACTTGTATAATCTTATATATATATCACAGTTTATAAGATATTTGTTTGGTTATTTTTGTTAACCTTGGAATATATAATATATATTCCAAGATATATATGTCTTTTTGTATTTGTTTTTAAACCTCATATAACAGTTTTGCACTACACAAGATTTTATAGAAACCTAACTACCATATTATATTAGAATAACCTGTATTTAATGATAATATAAATGACAAAATTTAATGTTTATTCTGAAAATTAAAACTTTAATTTGCCTATGTAAATATTGTTCTTATAAATCCCTGTTGTTATAATGAATTTAAAATCTATAAAATTGAGATTTAAAATGCATTGTATAATCTTTATAAAACAAATCTAATGTTCTTCTGCAGCAATTTCAATATTGATATTTTGTTTTGGATGATAAACTTTTAATTTTTTAGCAATTATTTATCTAAAAATAAAAAAATTAGATTATTTTTTATATTTAGCAAGAATAAGTACAATTGTAAAATTATAAAATATATAAAGAAAAACTTTAAGTGAAAATCAAATTCTATAAATTAATTTTTTTTGGCTAGTTTTTTAATACTGCACTTTTATTTAAATATAATGTTAAGAATTATATTAGCATGTTTTATTCAAATTTTTATAAATATAATTTTTGTAAATATTTATAACACATTTCATAATTTAAAATCCCATGTTCTCAAAAATTTTCAGATATTTTCCATTTGTAATTATTCAAATATCTGAAAAATTTTCATTTCTTAGATTTTAAAATGATCTATATCCAGATATCTATCTGCACCAATTCCAACATCACTTATATAATTTTCTTCATAAATCTAATCACAGATTAAAGCTCGCTTTTTGTAATATGCCTTCTTTATCCTATTGAACTGAAAAAGCTATTATTATGGCAAAATACATTTTTTATTTAATTTAATGAAGTCCCTTATTAAAAATTTTTCAAACAATTCAAGTACAGTATTTCTTCCTTTTTTGACATTATTAAGAGAATAGTTTTTTATATATTTTTATTTTACTCTTCTTGGATCCACAGGTTTCTGTGATGAAGTGGATTGTGTTCCAGGTTCTTCTGTGCTGTTGATAGTCCATTTTTTATAATGGCCAGATGAAGTTATGCCCTAATTGTGTGGGATTTGGGGGTAATCTATAATAAAGTCACTGCAAATTGATGATCAGTGTGATGAACTTTTATATAATTTTCAAATTTTAAAGAATTTGTAACAGAACTGTATAGATCATAGCAGTGGTCAGTAACCTTTATTACTTACAGGCCATAAGCAAAGTCTTTGAGATGATGGAGGTTATATTCATCTATTGAATTATTATATTATATTCTATAACTAATAAATAAAAATAATAATAATAATAATAATAATAAACAAGACTATAGATTGAGTTTATTCTATTTAAATTGACATTTATGTCATAATGGACAATAAGTATGATATTAGATGCTGTTTGACATTGAAAATTTTTTCAACATCAGATGATAGGCTGGATGAAGCCAGAAGCAAAATGTTTTTCAAATGGCCATCAGTAATTTATATTCTTTACTTGCTTTTTGTGTATTTCATTTTTGAAAATAATTGCTTACATGTATAACTGCTGCTGAATATCAATGCCATTTTTCACATGATCTGTCATATTGAGATAAAGCCTGAGTTCAAGAAGATATTTCTTTTAGAACTCTAGTAGAGATATACTCTTCACATGAAATTTGGATTTTAATAGATAATTAAAATTGCATTAAATTAAATTGTATTGTAACTTAATAAGCCTTTTCTCCTCTCAATATTTCTATTTGAAATAATAAATATGAAGAAAAACAACTTGCTTAATTCAAAATACAAGTTCACACAGCTCTATTAGCAAGTATTACAAGAATTTTAATATTGTATAACGTTTTTGGACCTAGCACTGGTCCCTCATCAGTACCATTCCTTTACAAAGATAAGATTAAAAATTTTAGCTTTGTAAGAGAATGATACTGATGAGGGACCAATGCTAGGTCCGAAAACGTTATAACATATTAAAATTCTTGTAATACTTGCTAATAGAGCTGTGTGAACTTGTATTTCGAAAGATTAAGAATTTTAGCTTTGTAAGAGAATGATACTGATGAGGGACCAATGCTAGGTCCGAAAACGTTATAACATATTAAAATTCTTGTAATACTTGCTAATAGAGCTGTGTGAACTTGTATTTCTATTTGAAAATTTTCTGGTATGATTTCCATCAAATGGAGTATTAAATAGTCTGAAATCACATGTATATGAATAAAAACAGCAAAATGGAAGGAAAAATCCATTCTTAAGTCATATATCCTAACCACAAATATATTACTATCTGTAGCTTTGGTCTCCCCAAATGTTAGGAAATGAGCATAGTTTAATTTCTCCAGGTGGCTTTCCCAGAATCATAGTTTTGTTTCGAAGATGAATATTATATATCATGTTATATTAGTGCTGTCCAATTATAATGAACCTGAGGACCATAACCATATTTACTAGAGATATGGAGGGCTGCAATTACAAAAAATGGGGAGGGGCTTTGGTACTTGATACGCTATTGTCTCAACAAACAGAACGTTTAAATATAATGCTTTTTGGAAACCAATTTATTTTCCAGATTAATAAACCTTATTACAAAATTATATTTATCAGATTGCATCCAATAAACATGACAAACCTTATAACAAAATTATATTTACCAGATTGCATCCAATAAACATGTTAACAAAAACTTATAAAAATATTTTAACAAATTGCATCCAATAAACATGTTAACAAAAAGTTATAAAATATAAACAGTTCAAAATTGTAAAATAAAGTACTATTTAATGTGATAAATGAGGGCGGGCAGCAGCATTTACAAG
The DNA here is from genome assembly GCA_000484575.1 of Olivierus martensii. Lineage (NCBI taxonomy): Eukaryota > Metazoa > Arthropoda > Arachnida > Scorpiones > Buthidae > Olivierus > Olivierus martensii. Next base: position 19,000 of record AYEL01088486.1, read on the forward strand.
GGCTGGGATATTGCATTCATTCCTGTTGTAGCTATCTACAGAATATGTAAAAGAAGAATCTCCAAAGGCAGGTTCTGAATCGATTCTTAACTATCTCCATGTTAGAAAATGTACTTTCATACAAATAGGTACTACCAAATGTTTATATTACTTTCCGACCAAAATCATAAAAGTTAGGAAAATGTTCGTTAAACAAAGCAGTTTACCTGTGTGATTTGTTATGAAAAAGTCATTTTCCCACCGCTACTAATATACTCGATTTTCATTTTCTATTTTATGTTTTTTCTCATTCATTTCACAAATGCAACAAACTCATGGTAAAATAAATATTAAATTAAATTAAAACGTAAAATAAAATAAAATTAAATAGTAAAATAAAATTAAAACAGAATCTCACAACAACTGTCACACAATCACTGAAATGGTGTGTTAGAAACCAAAAAATAACTAAAATACAGTCATAATTCAAAACTTTAAACTGAAATAGCTAAAACTAAAATTGACATGATTGAGTCTTATAAAAGTGTGATATTGATAGCTTGTTAATCATTAAATAATTATTAATAATTAAGAAAAATTAATTGAGTTAATATAATTCAATTTTAGAATTCTTTTTATTAATCTCTTAAAAAAGTAATAAATAAAAGTGATAGAAAACATTAAAAAGTAATCTTATATCACAAGCTGTGAAAGCCTCACGGGGCACAAAAAACACTTGGCAGGCCACCTTTTGGACAGTCCTGTGTTATATAATACTCACCTTCATAAATGTTATATCAACTTATTTTTTTCCTGAAGTTGCAAATTCAAGTTGTTTAAATGAGATGTTAAATACATTAAAAATGCCAGGTTTGGAAACCATGGCAAAAAATTCTATGATTAACTTTTAAACTAATTTCAAGCACTCTAAGCAGTCCAATATTTTACTCATATCAACATTAATCAGGGGATTAACTTTCTCAAATTAACCAAACCAATTCAGCCAAACTTCCCCTGGCAGACAAAGTCTGAATTAAATTTTTCTAACGATTATTTTTGAATTAAAGCTATAGTGCCACCATCTTGTTGATTTAATAATTAATTAAATTAAATTTAGAATTTAATACTAAAGTGGCGCCATCTAGTAATTAATGATTACACTATAATTTTTAAATTAATTTTTCCGAAATAAAATTTTGCCACCGCACTGAACTCACTGAACACTGGTTAAGGTGTTGGAGTGTTATCCCAAAGATCCCAGTTCAAGTTCAATGCAGTGGCAAAATTTTATTTAAAAAAATAATCAGAATTATATGAGTGAGCAATCAAAACCAGTAATTACAGCTTCATGATGAAGCTGTGATTACTGGTTTTGATTGCTGTATATGCTATTGTAGATGTTACAAGTAAGAATACGAAAGATAAATTAGGTGTGAACTGAATGAATGCCGTGCTAGCGAGTTAAAGAGGCAGGTGATTTGAATAGTAAGATTGGTACAATATGAAATAGTATGGAAGAATTAGTTGGAAGTTGTAATGAATGAAAATAGAATGTAACTAATGGAGGTTGGTACTGAAAGGGGGCTTTTTGTTTCTAATACTTTCTTTAAGCTGAAAGCTATTCATCAATAATTTGAGAAATCTATGAGAGAGATCAGATAGATATAATTGATTTGGTGAAAAATTGAATCTCAATCACTCCTCATATACAAAATATGATGAGGAGAAGAACAAATTCATCAAAGAAGAAAAGAGTAAAAAAATTATAAAAAATAAATCACTAGATCAGTGGTTCTCAACCTTTTTTGTTGAAGAACACATTTCAATATTTTGAAATTTGGCGGCACACCTAAATATTTTAAATAATAATTTAGATTTAACAACGATTCTGTTGAGGAACACTTTTTAATATTTTAAAATTTGGCGGCACCTAAATATTTTAAACCACACCTAAATATTTTAAATAATAATTTAGATTTAACAACGAATTTTAATTAACACATTATTGTATTTATTCTTATTTATTACATTCAGATTACAGAAATACTCGTTGTGTTTATTCTTATTTATTACATTCATGCTTATTAAGTTATAGTGCCACCTATGGATTTTGTCTTTTTAGAGAAACTATAATTTTAATTTTTATTCCTTAATTTTTAAATTATGAATAATGACAAAAAATTTTAGCTGTCGCAGAAATTAGAGGATTAGGTTTTTCTAATTATACTCTATTTATAGGAATCGTACAGTGGTTCAACTGTAAAACTGTAAACTTTATATCTAGCCAATCACATTTCACTATTAATATATATGATTCATACAATTACTACATGCAATTCATTCTTAATTTTTTGTGGCACACCATCAAAGATTTGGCGGCACACTACTGTGCCATGGCACTGTGAAAACCACTGCACTAGATAATAAACTCAAAATAACTCCCCATCAGAAAAAAGCCTAACAAAGAAAGAAAACCCCCCAAACTTAACATTAACAAAAAAAAAAAAAAAAAAGATTTTGGATATGGCAATAATGAGAGATGCAGAAATTGAATTGAATCACAATCGTGTAATCTTGAAGATAAATCTGCTGAGAAGATAGAGAAATGTAAGCAGATCAAAAGAAGTGTAGATGTAAATAAAAGTAGATGATCTCTCTATATGATGTGAGAAGTGTATGAAAAGAAAGAATATGAAAGACTGGATTCAATGTGTGTATAATGTGGAGAATATGTGGGCATTTATTAATGACTGTGTGGTAAATGTTATAAGAGAGGTAGTAAACGAAATGATAGTATGTATGAAGAAGAGAGATGCATGATGGATAGATGAAAATGCACTTGATATGGCAAAAAAAGAAGAAAGCATATTTGAGAATGTTGAGTGAAAATATAATTGTGGATGAGTAAAAGAGATGCAAGAAAGATGCACACTGATGGTGAAAGAGAATAAGAAGAGAATGGTAAAAAAGAAAGATGAATCCTGCAGAATGATTTTGAAGAGAACAAAAGGATGTTTCAGAAGTTTGAGGATAAAGCAATATGGGAATATATCTGGAATGACAGATAAAGATAACAGGATGCAGTGAAATGAATCTGGATAATTGATAAATGACAATAGTATTTCTTTGAGATATCTCAATAGGTGTAATCTCTCAGCTCTTCCAATAGGAATTCTATTCTCTCTAATAGGTGCAAATACAGTTTGTACCTATTAGAGTTAGGAATGAGGGGGAAAATCATGAAAACAGATTATATGTAATGGATGAATGTGGATATAAGGAGCAAAATCAGTGTGCAAGAAGTTGTGAGTATGAGTGACACATTAGTGTGGTAAGAATATTAGCATAGATGATATCATAGTTAAAATATAGTGGGAAGTGTGCTGCAGAATGGATGTGACAATATGCAAGCTGTATTGGATGAATGACAGTTTTAGACTAAGACTGTGATTGTCTTATTTACAAGGAAGAGTACGAAATATGAATGCAAAATAATAAATCTGCTTAGTATGGCTGGGAAGGTATTTGGTTAGATTGTGTTTGTAAAAGTGAATAGGTTGACTTATAAGAGTGTGGTGGTTTCAGGAATAGAATAGGATATCTAGATCAGATTTTCTCAATTTATATATGATTGTGAAGAATTGTCATGTGAAATGATCATGTGAAGAAGAGATTGTTGATTTTAAAAAAATACATGAATAAATAAATAGGAATATATTGTGAAAATACTAAAAGAGAATAATGTGAATAAATAACTGCTTGAAAATGATATATATTAACAGTTGTGCAAGTGTGAGTGAATGAAGTAATGCCAAAATGGCTTTCAATCAAGGACAGACAGATGAGGCATGGGCTTGTAATATTTCCATGGCTATTTTTCATGTACATGGATACATGTTTGAGGAAACTGTTGTGAATGAATTTGGTTTATGCCAAACTCATTCAAGTATGCTTTCTTATTATCCATAAAGATGAATAATAAGAGAGCATGCTGCTGATGATGATGTTCTCTCAAAAAGTAAGGTCTGAAGATGCTTATTGCACATTTGAATGAAGCATGTGAGATTGATGCAGATAAGAATAAATGTGAGAAAAATGAAACTGCTAGTGTTTGAGAGAAATGAATATACAAGGCAGTGCCAGATCTAGATATTTTGACACCTGTGTCAATGTTAGAAATGGTTCCTCTTCACTCACGCATTAATTCATAAATATATGTAATACTTTGGAACCAAGAATGAAATGACATCACTGAGAAACACAAAAAGTTTATTTGTTTTTCAAAGCAACAAATAGTTAACAAAATACTACCAAAAAAATACATTTATAATAGATATAATAAAAATGAACTCTATTTAATAAAATAAATATCAACCATAGTTTAATTTTTCTGCTTTCAATGAGGCAAAATCATTAATAATTGTTTATCAATTAATCAATTTAATTGACATTGGTTTCTCTCTCTCTCTTGATAATTATTACCCATTAGAAAAATACTCCATTATGTCTTTGTTGACTGACTCTACAGCACAAAATATTGTCAAGATAAATATAATTAAGCTTGTGTGTAAAATTGCAACTGCATTTTTGCGTCCCCTTAAAATTTTTCGCCGAGGCAACTGCCTCGCCTCACCCTAGATCTGGTGCTGATACAAGGTATGAAATTAAAGTGAACAAGGTTAATTAAAGCAGATGAATGAATTTGGGTACTTGGGAATTATGTTTTAGGAAGAAAGTCACATTGATGATAAGATTATCAGAAAAGCAAATGCTGGATTGAAAATTGTGGGTGTATACTAAAGAGAAATGCTAAGAATGAAAATATGTCGAAGAATATAAGAATGACTATGTATCAGTGTGCTGATCCTAATGATGGTATTTAGAAAACCTGAATATGGTTTGAGAGCATAAAATATGTTTGAATACAGTGGAGATGAGATTCCACTGGGGTGTAGTTGGATTGATAGAGTATGATTGTGTTTTGAATGATGGAGTAAAAAGAAATGTGTTGATGCACTATATAAATCAACTTTGAAATGGTTTGTTCATATGGAATGAATGAGTTAATAACAATTAACAAAGCAAGTGTTATGCAAAAGATATGGATGATAATTGTGAAAGAGGAAGGGCAAGAAAGGAGTAGAGAGAACAATAAATGAATATCTGAGGATGTATGGATAAGAAAGTATAATAAAAATTTTACTTGTATGAAGCAGAGAATGACTGTGGAAAAAGCCAATATATGTTGGAGAGAGAGGAATATGCAGTACCATTTATTCAGTGCCAATGTTTTGCCCCATTCCTTCTTATTCTTTGAGTACTACCTATCTTCCTAGGAAAACATGGTCATGTTATTGTAATATATTTTAAATAAGTCCTATAACATTCAAAATATTATATATGAATAAAGAATATAAAAGTAAATTGACATTTTTTCATTTTATATTTATATCACCTTTAATTCAAAACTGTAATGCTAAAAATTTATTATATTAAATTTTTATATTAAAATTTTATATTTATTATAATAAATCTTTTATAATAATTTTTAAGATTATTTTGAATAATAGTTATCAGTCTAATCCAGTGATTCTCAACCTTTATTCTGTTGAGGAACACATTTTTATATTTTAAAATTTGGCAGAACACCTAAATATTTTAAATAATAATTTAGATTTATTAATTCTTATTTATTACGTTCAAATTACAGACATATTCTACATGGGATTATTAAATGACAACTCTTATTAAGTTATAGTGCCACATGCAGATTTTTGTCTTTTTAGAGAAACTATAATTTTAATTTAATTTTTATTTCTTAATTTTTTTTGCCACCTGCGGATTTTGTGATTTTAGAGAAACTATAATTTTAATTTAATTTTTATTCCTTAATTTTTAAATTTCGGATAATGACAAAAAGTTTTGGCTGTCGCAGAAATTTGAGGGTTAGATTTTTCTAATGATATTCTATTTATAGGAATTGGTTCAGTGGTTTGACTGCAAAAAGAATATCCAGCCAACCATGTTTTACTATTAATATATATATGATTCATACAATTACATAAATAAATTCATTCTTAATTTTTCACAGCACACCTTCAAAGGTTTGGCAGCACACTAGTGTGCCACGGAACAGTGGTTGAGAACCACTGGTCTAATCCATTAGAGCATTATTTGTATTTTATAACTTGTCAGAAGAGAAAAAACTTATCAAGTATGTCCTGATGGTATAATAATTAAGATAATGGGATGTTATTCTGAAAGTATTTAGTTGAGGTTGGGTTTTCTTCAATTGAATAATCTAAATTCTAGTTAAATTGCAAATTAATATATGATCCTTAGCCTAAAGCTATTAAAATTAACTGCAAAACAACTGAGTTCTGCTGCTTCTAATAACACAAGAAATCACAACAAGCACTCGAAGCAGGATAAAAACACTAATTTATTATTAGATATATATAATATGCATTAATAATACTGTATACTTATTTTTGGAAACGCTTTCGGCCTATTATGGCCCTCCTCAGCTGGTAATCTCAAGCAAGTCCGATTATATATATCTAATAATAAATTAGTGTTTTTATCCTGCTTCAAGTGCTTGTTGTGATTTCTTATAGTTGTAAGTCTTTTACTAATTTAAAATAAGGTTTATAATAAAATTTATTTATTCAGTGTGAATATAGTAAATTTATTGTGTGCTCTTAAAATTACAGTTAATTCTGAAAGTATTCATAAAAATATCTTTTAGTTTATTTAAATTATATAATATATTGCAGTAATAATATATTTGGCATTATTATAGATGGAGATGGCTCAATGGAATTGATATTAGGTCTGACTGATCGGGTACTTAGAACGTACAGATGGGCAAGAATACCTCAGTCTTCGGTAATTTAATTTGATTAATTTTAATAAAAGTTTTAATTTATATTATTAAAAATATTAATATCTGGAATAGTAAGATATCATAAAAAAGCAAGAAGAAATTGATTTAGTTAGTTATGATTTTGTTTTTAATTTTTAATGAATCTCTGATGTATAATTTAATAAATAATATTCAAGTGGCCATTAATATTTTTTATATCTAACTCATATTTGTATGTCAAATTTTGGCATTTAAAATAAGTACAGTGGTACCTCAATATACGTCCTTAATCCATTCTAGATCCTTGAACTTATACCAAATTGTATGAGGACTAGATCCTCGAGGGTTCAAGACACCAGCCCCCAAATTCCCCTGCCACCGACGTTCCATTGTAATGAGGAATGACAGCACAAATTCTATAGAAAACTCAGGTTACTTTTTATTAAAAAATTAATTAATTCACAATAACTTTTGAAACTGTTAAAAATAACACATACAATAATCCTTCTGAAACTATAATAAAGCTTGTAGACAACATCAAACAACAATTTAAACAACACATTGACCAACCTGGTCCAGCATGCAGGACAGTAGTTCACCAGACAGTACATAGATGACAATCACCAACACAAACAGCAGCTTTTCAGAAGGAACGCTCTAGACCAGTGGCGCGCTCTACTTATACGCAATCGTATTTGCATAATAAACAACTTAATGCCAAAAAGTTTTTCTTCACACTCAAATCAGTCTCTTTCTTTTTTATAAACCAAACAGATACCAATTAAATGAAAAAATCTACATAACACACTATTATTATATTTCACCAAAATATCCGACGTCATAATCAGCTGCACAAAATCCAAGATGGCGCATCCCTCTCCACCCACCAGCTCGCCACCGTCATGTAAACCTTCCGCATTTTTCTCTTTTTTTTCTTTTTAATCGTGTCTTAAAAAAAGACCATTTTACAATCCTCATAACAAGGATGTATTTTTCCCATAAGAAATAAAGGGAAAATGATTAATCCATTCCCATGAAAAAAATCCTATTGTTATTGGCATATTATACATTGATGGGATTGTATAAAATAATTTAAACACTGCTTAATACTAAAATACATAAATACAAAAGCAATTACAGTAGATAAAATAAATTAAAGTATAACCTTGGTATCTTGCTGAGAAGAGTCGAGTGCCACCTAGGATGGTGTTGAGAAGGTAGGAGGAGATGTTATTGTTTGGAAGGAGAATCCGCTTCCAATAAAACTTTAGGAATCTGAAATTCTGGTATTTTTTCTCTTTCTGTTTTTTCTCTCTTTTCCCTACTTGCACCTTGTTGAGGCTCACCAGGTTTGACTTTTACTATAAATCTGTCCTAAGAACTTAGCTTCTGCCTTCTGCTCAGGATGTTTTGGAAATACAACATTGTCAGATCATTACAGACAATGCTATTATGACTTATTATAATTTTTATATAAAGAATGTGTTTTTTGAGAACATACAATAGACTTATGCAAGTTCTAGCACATGAATTGGTTGTATTCCAAACAAAAGTCATATACCATGCAAAATTTTTCGCATCCAAACAGGATGTATACCAAGTTGGACTTATTTCGAAACGGCCATATACTGAGGTACCATGTATAAACAATTTTACTATGATATTATGAATTTGACACTAAATACAGATAGTCTATAACTTATGACTATTCATATTTATGATGGTGATATCATCAATAAATTCTGTGATTGGTCAATGCAATTGACAAAAAGTTTGAGTCCTTTACCAATGGCATCTGATATACAGATAATCCTCGAATTATTTGACAGGGTTCCATTCTGATATCTCTGTTGTAAGTTGAGACCTTTTTAATTCCTGATTTGTTTGATTTCTGTTTTAATATTTTCATAAATTAAGTTTCTATTTAACGTAAAACAATTAAAAATGTATAAATTTACTTAAACATTTATAAATTATTTATTAATACATAACACAATTAAATATATAAATACAAAATTAAGAAAGGAAAATTTAAAGATTTAAGAAACTTTTTTATCAATAGTATTATCTCTCTTACTGGGCATGATAAAGTTACAACAAGATACAAGAATTGCAATGAGAGAAATGAACACTTCGACTGCTAATTAGCAAATAATATGCCAAAGGCTGTGATAAATTAGGTGTGTGAATCATACTAATAGCTATTATATACTGTTGAAAAGCTTTGCTTGCTAGCTAATGGTAACACTGTGATGCATATACAAAAGCAAAGTTATATATATATATATATATATATATATGCCGCCAGCAAAGTTGAATTAGATAATTTTTGTTTGTTGTAAGTCTGAATCTTCATAAGTTAAGGACTCCTTTTACTTGCAATAATTTTTGTTTGTTGTAAGTCTGAATCTTCATAAGTTAAGGACTCCTTTTACAAAAAGCATATTTTTTGTATCTGGTTCTTATATTTTTGTGCTCATTAATTCTATTACAATAAAGTGGAATGCAATAATAAATATCAATAGTGGGAAATCCATAAATTTCAGGAATTTCTAAGTTATGATTATTCTGATTTACAACCACAGGATTTGAGCCAAACTCATCATAAGTCAAGGACTATCTGTAATAATATATTACATTTGTCATAATTTTAATGGACATTTTTCAATTTACCAATGAAAAATGGTAAATTGAATAAAATTATATATTATTAGAATGAAATTTTATAATTATATAGAATTGTCAAATGAACTGTTTTATTTATTTATTTTATTTAAAATTTTCAAACTGATTTAGCTATAAAAAAATTTTTTTAATAACTATTTATAAATCAGATAATCCAAAATTATCATAAAACCAATGTAAAAATAATTATATGGTATCAGTATTTGAGTTCATTATACAGTAGAAGCCGTTTATTGTAATCGCGGATATTGTTATCAAGTGTTTATTGTTATCAAAAATCTATGGTCCCGAATCATCCATATTAAAATGCATTATGAAAACTCCGCTTATAGTAATCAGAATTTCGGTTATTGTCATCAGAATAGATACACCACTATAAAATACCGCATTTAAAATTTAAAAAATATCACAGATAATACTAAAATATTGGTTAAATCTATTAAAATAAACAATATTATTTATTAATTGTTCATTTATTGCTTCGTTTTCACCGAAATTTAGTCAAAAATGAGAAAATCCGAAGATAAATACTTGTCCACCATTTTAAATAATGCAGATTCGACTTAAATGGAAAGATATGATTTGTGTACATTTTTTAATTAATAATTATTAGAACGATGTAAGTTTTTGATTTAATAAAATTCATACAGATAAATATGACTGCTTTTTAAAACTTTGCAATGCATTAGGTGGTTTTACTGCACATCTGCCCTTATGAATGGCGTGGCCTTACTGTTGCCAGATCTGGCGATTTTTTATTTTTTTTTGATGACGAAATATATAATTTAAAATTGCTGATATAGCGATTTAGCAACTTTATAATTCCCTTTATTGAGAAAAAATTAAAATTTATTTTGGATATAAGAATTTCTTAAAATATCAAAAAACAGCACTAAACACAGTTAGACTTTCAAATAAGTTTATTTACTATCTGCCTGTGACGGTTCCCATGGCAGCTTGTCATTAATCAAATTCTCCTCCGACTTCCTCTCAATAATTTCTATTCCCTCTGCTATCGTCGGCTGAGTCCTGGGTGGGATCTTCCTTATTACTTTTGCTTGCTCCCAGTTAATACTTAAATCTTTATCATGTGCCTCTATTGCTAACAATTATTATTAATTTGCCTTTGGCTATGTCATTCTTATGTTCAACAATCCTTGTAGCCATTGTTCTTGTGGTGACCCCTATGTATGCCGATTTCTCTCCTGCACTTAGGTCTTCTATGGGGATTTTGTACACTCCACTATGCTCTGTTTGTCTCCTTAGGTCTTTGTCATTCCGCAATAAATTAAATATAGTGGGGGCTCTTCTTGGTGCCAGAGTCATTCCTTTCTTAGCCGCTACATTCTTTATCATCCTTATATTTCTCATATGATATGGCACTGATAGATACTTTTGTTCTAAGCTTCTTGATCCTTCTGTAGGCTGGTCTCTACTTCTCTTCTGGTTCTTTTTAGCTTGTGCCAGAATGCCCCTCAGAAAACGTCTACTATACCCATGTTTTAGTCCTATCTCTAGTATGTATTCAAGTTCATTATCCAGGTCCTCCTCCTTCTGATAGTACTGCAATGCCCTTTTATACATACTTCTGAATGCTGATTTTTTATGGCTTACTGAGTCATTGGACCATTTTGGTATCAATATGGGCCTGTATGATGTCTTTCTATACACACTATTATTACCCAATGAAACATATAATAGTTGTTTGTTTAAATACATTGAAGAGTCCAGGGCAGTACAATTGGAGAAAGATCCTACGTTGAAGTTATCAGCAAGAGCAGATAATTGGTGAAGCATCCACAGTTTCCACAAGTATGGAGAGTGACTAAAGCTAGGTTGACACGATCAGAGTACACTCGGACGGAGACAAACTCAGTCCAAATACACTTGGAACGAGTTTAAATTCATTTACACGTTCCAAGTGTACTCTTTCTACAGTCTGATGTGAAATGGCATATCTCGTGCGGAACGAGTTTTAAGTTCATTTACACGTTCCAAGTGTACTCTTTCTACAGTCTGATGTGAAATGGCATATCTCGTGCTATTGCTGATATATTATTGCATGAGCTAGACAGTCACATTAATAAACAGATTAGATGGAAGAAGTTATGGAATCGAGAATGGATCAGCTTCATAACTTCCTCTTAATAATTGCTCAGGCATGAGCAATTAGGCGCCTCTTCCAATTTTTTGCATGAGGTGGAAAATGAAGATAAAAATACATTCAAAACTGTTTACGATTTACTAATTTTCAGTTTGATAAACTTTTAAGACGTGTTAATTCTAAAATTTCATCATTTGACACAAACATGAGAGCTTCGCTCTACTTACGCGATTGTTGTTTACTACTTTCCGCCATCTTAAACTTCCAATCGGCTGCTACTTGGTCCGAGTATTTTGATTGCCATCCGAGTTTGCTCGACTCGGATGAAAAGGTCTGAATAACATCCAAGTGAATGCACACGCATTGTGCAAGTGAACTCGGTCCGAGTGTGCTCTGATCGTGTCAACCTAGCTTAAGCAAGAAGCGCCGGCTTGTCCTAGGCTTTTTGCGTTTATAAAAATGCACAAAATGCCTATTGCAGCCAGACCGATTGTGGAGAAAACATGGGCTCCAACGTACAATCTAGAGAAAGAAATTGCGTATTGTGATTATGTACTTATTATATAACATATATATATATAATAAATACAAAATATATTTATTCATTAATAAATGAATAAAGTTCCCAAAAATTTTAAAACAGGCAGAGGTTTGGGGAAAAAGTTATAAAGCTTATCATTATTTTTAAATAATTTCACTTATCAATTTTTTCACCATTCAAGTGAAACTGCTGCTGTTAGAAAGTGTAAAATTCATTGCAATCTTGCAATAAAACCTGTTTATTTTTTTTAATTATATAGAATAAACAAAACTTGAATGTTATGATCTATTAGAATCACCATTATTACATTTTAAACAT
>AYEL01088490.1:0-60012 GCA_000484575.1 Olivierus martensii
CCTGTTTGGGACTTTTGTTCTAGGGACCTTACACAGCTGTTCGGGTGAAGATTAATGAAGGGGATACCAGTAAGGAACTTATTATTTCCTCTGCTTATTTCCGTTATGATAGAGATGAACTTCCGCCAACTCCTGAATTTGGATCTTTGGTGGAATTTTGTCATAAGAATCATTTTGATTTATTGGTTGGTGTTCATGAACCATTGTTGGCACTGACGTTCTTGTAGAGCATTGTCACCGTAAACTTTATACAACTTTTTACAAGCTTGACACGCGTTTTTCTCTTTACAGAAGTAAAATAATAAAATATGGCGAAAATGCAAAGTTTGGTTTTCCATCTTCAATTTGTTGTAAAATTTGTAAAAAATAAAAAAATGGATCAATTTTTTTTAAATGAAGCTAAAACTATCAGCTGTTAAATGACAATAACAATAACATAAATGCGACTAACTCTAGTACTTCCAAAAATGAACAATCGCATCTGTTACAAAAATGCGTCATGACTTTTCAGACAACCCAATATATTGTAACTCCTTTATAACAAACTCATAGAAATCACTAGTTTGTTAATATAGGGAAATTTGTTATAGAGGAATACCCATCAGAAAATGACTAGAGATGTTCAATAAATCTGTGAGGGTGCAATATGATTATACATTTTGATGATCTATGGTGGGTTTAATTTAACAACAAATAAAACAAGTCAGATTAGTTTGAAAGGTTTTAATTTAAGATTGTTATTTTTCTGAATAGTAGGCTTACATTTCTTTAACAACTGATTTATAATTACATTATCAATTTTGTGGAGATTGCCAAAAATAGTTTCATTCTGAGAAATGTTGAAATTTTTAAAGTAAAGTTTTAGTTTTTCCAATGCACTGTAAATTTCAGCTTATATTGGTTTTTTCTCTGTAGTGTTTTCTTCAGCTTCTTCCTCAGATATGCCTCCATTTGCACTTGTAATTTTGTGTACAATATCATCATCAGTAAGCAGAATTTCTGCTAATGCATTTTCATAACAGAATATAGTCTTCAACTATGACATTATTAGTTCAGTAAGTATTTTCCAGGTTTCTTGGTCCATAACCAAATGTGTAAGAGACTAGTTACTATCTTCAGCTGCAGAACTATTGTCATTATCATACAAGCATCATTTTCCAATAATGAGAATCCAGACTTCAACAGTTTTGTACAGCAGTGGCTTTAACATCAATACATGCACCAAAAATCATTTGCATAACACCTGAAATCAACTGGTTTATAGGTCACTTGTTGTGGATGTTCATAACCATATGAAAAACAAATCGTTTCAAGGAGTGGATAATCTCTTGGTCCAATGGTTGCATTTTGGAGGTGGAATGTTTTTGAAAATACAAAATTTTGATGGTTAATGCAGGAGCATTATAATGGGATGGACAATTATCCACAATCATCAAAATGTTCATTTCTGTTATGCAAATTTCTTATAAATTTTTAGGAGATTGAATATTGCAATAGTTTATGATGACAATTTCACTATCATCTATGCACTATTGTTAGACTGGTAGTCAATAGGAACACACAATAATCCTTTAAAGAATCTTGGAATTTTCAACTTGTCAACAAACAAAGGGCTAAAGTTTTATACTACTATTCACAGTGCAAGCCAGTAAAACAGTAACCTTTTCTTTTTGATTTTTTCCCCTTCCTTGCATGTTTCCGTTTTAAATGTTAAAGTTTTGTTTGATGTTAGTTTGTGAAACAAATCTGTCTCATCAGCATTGAAATATCAATGCTGATGAGACAGACACACAAAGTCTGGGTAGTGTATCATTTATCCAATCATTACTGTGTTTGGAATTATACTTGGTATGGGGCTTCACAAAGTCTGGGTAGTGTATCATTTATCCAATCATTACTGTGTTTGGAATTATACTTGTAGTTTCATCATGTTCTATTCTAAAAACAAGTCTATTGTGAGTTTTGAATTGGTTTAGCGAACTGTTACTAGCTTTGATGATTGTTATTCCCAACACAAAAGTGAAATTCTCTGCTTTTTGTTGTAATATAGGCCCAGAGATTGGTATCTGCTGTGCACATGCCTGAACAGCAGATATCAATCTTGATGTTGATGAAGCTGTAAGTTTATGGTTACATAAACTCACAGCTTCATCAACATCAGGATGATTAGCATTCTGTATATGATTTACATTACTTTTCACACCATGTGCTTGCTGTTCATGAATTTTCTTCTAAGCTTCAAAATTGTGGACAAAAGTTTTTGGAATTCCATATGTACTTGCAATCTCTGTTTTAGACTGTTTTTCAATGTCAATTCATCTAGTATTTTAATTTTTTGTTTCTAATTTTTCATTCATTATAAATCACATTGAATCAAATTAATGAATACACTACAAAATACAGTATACTGTATTGAACTTCAAACAAAATCCCTCCATACACAGAAGCTGAGACTACAAAGCTTGACACCAATGTTATGAACCTTGGCATGATAAAACAAAGAAAGGAGTTGATAGCAACAGGAGACTTAACAAGTCTATTCTATCAACTCTCAACTTCAATTGCACTAATAATGAATTTTGCAGCTATTTATACTCTCCATAGCAATGGTCATTATAACAGACACTATAACAGTTCTAAGTGATACAAACTTCAAAAGTTGCAGACCATTACAAACATTACAGAACGGGAATTCAAATTTGTGCATTTACAACAGTTATATCAATGTTGGATGGTGTGCCACACATCATAAAATTAATTTGTAAAACAGGCATTATTCGCTATAGCCGTATTTATTATATACATGATTTTTAACATAGAGAAGATAGGCTGGCCAACCATTATTTGTCAAAATGTTCATTAAAAATGAGTGTTTATTATTTCAGGGTTGCTTATAGCAGAGCTACAATGTATATAGATGCTGAAAAATAACTTACTTCTTCTTCTGTTAACTTTGGTCTTAAAACTGAATCGGCTATCAACTTAAGGACTGGGTCAAGTTTCCGAGAATCTGCAGATGCTGCATAAACTATTGTATCCCTAAAATATGATAAAAGCTTTTTATATAATTTGCTGCATTAAAAAAAATAATAAAATAATAAATTAACTTCCTTTTTTATTTATGAGAAAATTGTTTCCTGTAATTAATTTAATCTAAATTCATAAAAAAAGTTTAATTTGGCTGCAAATACATAATTATTTGTAGTAAGTTAACCTGATGGCTAATTATGTTTTCTTCTATACTAACTTGATTATGATTCATATTTTTTTTCTATATTTTTTAATAATATTGTAAAGATTATAAAATTTAATTATAATACAGCTTGATAGTTCGAGTATGTCAAGGTACAATTTACTTTTTTGCAAAAATATCACTTATGGCTTTTAAAATGTCTTATCTATGCTTAAAGTATATTCATAAATTTCATTTTGCCATTCTGTTTGCTAATATGTCCATTCATATATATCAAATTTAAGCATTGTTGGACTTATACAGATTTCAATTTACACAGAAATTTTTTAGACAGATTAACTGTGTAAGTTGGGGACCTACTGTATATGTAATCAATCATTTTAAAAATGTTAATATTTAATATGATAACTGTTACTTGCTATTGTTGTATTTATTTTTTGCTAAGCTACAAAAACATTTCTTGATTATCTAGCAACCAAAAGAAGCATTGTTATGTAGCTAGTTAATTTATTCATTTATCTTTGTATATAATCTTCTTCAGTTACTTTCAATTTAAAAGAATACAGAGTAATTTTCATAGTTAATATTTACAGTGAAACCCCGCTCGTGCGTTCCCGTATCGTACGACTTTCCCGCTTTAAACGTCTATTTTCGGAAGTCCGAACATTTTCCTATACTTGCAATGTAAAACTTTCCCTCTTCCTACGTTTTAATTATATAACTTTTCCCGCTTAATGTAAAACTTTGCCTCTTCCTACGTTTTAATTATATAAATTTTTTATGACGACGTCATCAGAGTTTCCATTTTGTGCGTTTTCCCGGCTCGTTCGACTTTTTGGGCCGGTCCCCGAAAAGTTTCAAAATCGGGGTTTCACTGTATATTCTTGTTTATATGAAAAAACATTTTAAATTATTGTATAATAATTTAAAATGTTTTTATATAATAAATATACAAAAATAATAAATTATTTATTAACTTACTAATTATATAAATTTGTATTTCTGTAGCTTAATAAATTTATATATTTGCCTTTGTGAAGATCGGAAGAGCGTCGTGTAGGGAAAGAGTGTAGATCTCGGTGGTCGCCAGAATCTATAGCCAAAGTGGTATAAAATTAATATAAAGTAGCCAGAAGAGTCACTTGCAATAATAAAATACTGAATCTATAAGAATTTCTTATATCCAAAATAAGAAATTCTTATATCCAAAGAATTGGATATAAGAACTATTGCTCTAGTTCTTCGTGATTTTCCATAAACTGGAATTGGCAACTGCTTAAGCGTAAATCATTTCACTTTACTTTTTCGCTTAGTTGATTACATAATATACAGTATAAAGTTCAATAGGTGTTTGACCATCAGTTATATAGCTTTGTATTATTATTATTATTATTATTATTAGTGTTATCTTTTAATCTAATTTTCATTTTTTTTTTAATTTTTTTTATATCCCCCCATCTATCATTTTCTCGTATCAATAGGTTTTCAGGATTCCCGACGAAAACGATGAATCGAGATTACACTGTATATAACAGCAAAGTACAGTATATAAATATAATAAAATATCAAAAATTATGCTTTTTTTTGACATGCACTGCTTAATGTTATCAATAGGTTATTGTTATCAAAATAGATCGGTCCCAAAGTGATCCTAATAAGCGGCTTCTACTGTATAAATTTCCAAATATATTTAATTTATAATTACTTATTCTAAATTGATTTCTAAATTAGAATGAAAATTGTTAAGTTTTTACATGTTCTAAAATAATTAATTATAATATTTAAAATAGGAGTGGGCAACCTTTTTTTTGTAGGAGGCCATATAGAAAAATTTATGGTGGGCCATGGGCCAAAACAAAAACAATTGATATAGAATTTTTTTAAAAAAGAGAAGGTACAGATATGTAAGTATACATAGCGTTATTTAAAAAAAGAGAGAAAGTACAGATATGTAAGTATACATAACGTTGGTATTAGATATAATACCACGAGCCAAAACAAAAACAATTGATAATAATAGTATTTATTTAAAAAAGAGATGTACAGATATGTAAGTATACATAGATATAATAAAATAAAATATTGGTATTAGATATAATAAAATAATGTGGCCTGTGGGCCAGAGGTTATCCACCCCTGATTTAAAATGTCACTATTTTTTTAATAGAGTAAATATTTTAATCTTTATAATTATTTCCAATATATGATGAAATTGCAAATCTATAATTCTCTTTTGTTAAATATCCATACAAAAGTGAATACAAATTAAGGAAATCAAATGATGAAGTTTTAATACTTTGGAAATGTTGAAAAACCTTGAATTCCCTGTATTTTATATGTTTGATCTTCATGATTTTGTTGTGTAATTCAAATCATTTCAGAATTATGATCTCTTCTCTATAGAGTTGTAGACAATATGATGCTTTATCTTTAAATTTCATATTTGTTTATTTGCAGATTTTAAATTAGAAAGAATGATGAATTTGCACGGAATTTATTCATTGAGTAAAAATAGCTATTTCAGTAATAAAGTATGCATATAATTCTAATATTGTTATATGAAACTTTAAAATAAAATATTTAATTCATAATAAGTGTTTTTAAAATACTATTAAAATCACATGATTGGAAATAGCTTATTAGCTTGGTGACATTCATTTCACAATTATAGACTGAACTTTAAGGGAGATATCCAAATCAAACCTAAAATATCAAATTAATCTCTTGATAATTTAATGGAAATTTTAATAATTAGAAATAATTTATATTAATGTTAGCACTATCTCATAATTAATAACTATACAGATAGGCCTCGATTAGCGCGACTTCGAATAGCGCGAATTCAATTAGCGTTAAGGTCAGCTAAAGCATACTTCCAAGCTATTGATGGCTCCCAATTAATACGATCATTCACCAATTTCTCTTTTTCTATACGTTTCATTATTTCAAGTGTCTCTGTAATTACAGGTAGTGTATTACTTGATACAGGTTTAATTTGCTTTACATAGTTCCATTTAACATCGATATTTTTATTGTAAGCCTCCACAGCCAATGCAGTCGTGAGTTTTGCCTGCCCTATGTCCCTCTTGCATTCTTCAACTCTTATTTCAATGGTCCTAGATGTTACACCTATATACGATTTTTCCTCGTTTGCTTTTACGTCTTGGAATGGAATCTTGTATAGACCTTGTCTTTCATTATGTTCAAGAGGGTCTTTTTCATTCCGTAAAATATCATATAAAGTTCGGTTTCTTTTGGCTGCTATTTGCTTATTGCTCTTTTTAGCTATTTTCTTCATCATATTAAGGTTCTTTAGGTGAAACGGTACAGCTAGGAAACTCCTATTTTCTTCTCTTCGTTCTTTTTGTTTTCCTAAATTCTTCTTTACTTGTTTAAATATCTGCAAGAGAAAGGAGCTATTATATCCATGTTTTTTACCTACCTGCCAGATGTACTCTAATTCTTCCGAAAGATCTTCATCTTCGCTACAGTAAATTAGCATTCTCTTATAACTTCTAAAAGCCGCTTTTTTTGTACGACGTAGGATTATTAGACCACCTTGGAATTATAACTGGTTTGTAAGTCAGCTTGCGGTACACATTAGTTCTAATTTTGCCGTTTTGAACTTTTAAGAGCAAGTCCAGGAAGTGTATGCTTGTTGACAACAAGCATACACTTCCTGGACCTGCTCTTAAAAGTATCGATGTTAAATGGAACTATGTAAAGCAAATTAAACCTGTACCAAGTAATACACCCTGTAATTATAGAGACACTTGAAATAATGAAACGTATAGAAAAAGAGAAATTAGTGAATGATCGTATTAATTGGGAGCCATCAATAGCTTGAAAGTACGCTTAGCTGACCTTTAATGCTAAATAATAGTGGTGCATTATTATATGAAATGTTTATCAATATGGCAGCCTATCCAACTTTATCTGAAACTTAATTTTGTTACAAAAATTGCACCTTTGTATTTTTTATGCTATTTCAAAATTACTTTCCGAACAACCCAATACATATAATAAAGTAAATTATATAATGTATTTCTCTCATCTCTCCCATTAGAGAGTAGGATGGGGTCCAACAATGAATTAATCTATTTTCTCCTTAGTCTTATATGGGAAATATTGTCTCGCAATTCAACAGTTTCTCAATTTAATAATAGTATGGCGACAGATTAGTGTCAAATTGCGAGGCACCATTGTAATACCATAGGATATTCTGATGGATCTTATGGACAGTAGAAGATGGCCTATCCAACACTTCTGCAACACAGCAAATGCTAGTGTTGACTCTGAGTTGTTTGAAACTCTGTCTTATTTTACCTGAATTGTAACCTCCTCTACTATCTCCGTACCAATGAGTTTTCTTCCTTTTCCAGGATGAATAGCCAACAATCCTGTTGCTTCAAATTTCATTATCATTTTTAAGAGTTCTTTAGAAGTGATTGGATGTCTTCAAAGGCCCTTCAAATTCTGAAATTTTTGCAAACCTACTGCTGTGGAATTGGTGTTTTGATAAAAGAGTTTTATTAGCAAAGCACAATCTTGTAAACTGAAAATCATTTGAATGGCAAAGATAGTGGAAACAATTCTTCTGCAAATGTTTCAACTCTTTATAATGCAAAAGTTCATAAATGATATTGTTTCAAATATTTGCATGTGTGCTATGGATAGTTTTACAGTAAAGCGCCTCTAGTGGCAATATTTGGAACTAATTTTTTTTGCTGAATGTCTTTCCCATCCCTTTATTAAGGAGTACCCAAAATTTCACAAATTTCTAATGAATAGTAATGGCTCTAGACAACTCTGAATGGGGGAACTTTAATTATGGACACCCTGTATTTAAATATGAGCATTTATTTATATCTGCATATTTTTAATAACAAAATTAAGAGGAAAAAGATATTTTTTAGGAATAAACATGTGGATCCTGTCACTATCATAGGGCATGCTAATAATGCATAGAGGATGCAATGCAATTGCTTTGTATTTTCAATCATATTTGTACAGTATCTATTACTTATATTCTATTGTGAGGACTTCAGGGGATAAATGCACTGGTAGAAATGTCAGAATTTGGCTGTGTTCATTCACAGGCATGTGAAGGTTCATGACACAGAGGTTGAGGAACAGGTTGATTCAAACAACTAAATTATAACAATAACTAAAATTTTTTTTAACAAAGTACAAAACATAGCAATTAACAAAAGCATAAGCTGAAGCGATACAACAAATATATATATAAGATACATAAAAAAAAAGATAATCCTTAAATTTAATATTTAAACAAACATTTTCTGAGAGAGGGAGAGTTCCACAACCCTCTGTATATTCCTGGGAGAGAGCGAGTGATTGTACAATCCTACATCATCTTGTTACAAATCTTATTATAAGTTTGGTTGCGGGTATTATTATTGGCCAGCCTATTGTGCCTCTGTGGAAAATCTCTTGAAAAATGGCCCCAATTCTTGCAGTTATAACACTGAATAGATGACATTCTATTAGTGTTAGGCATTGACGTGTGTGGTGAATTTCGTGGTGGCACCCATGGTCGATTTTGTTCAACATTGTCTCATTGGGTGTAATTTGTTTCTCGGGGGCCTGGGTATTCAGATACTGAACACGAGGAGCCTCTGATTGTCTACCGAGTAAATATTGTTTCGCTGCTTAAATAGCTTCATTAACTGTTGGGAAGTTCCTATTTTCTAAGAACTCCCGCATATTCAAGGGCATCTGCAAGGTCATGCACTGGATTATTTCTGTGTCGGAGCTAACGGTCTCCATTGTTTATATAGTTGTACAGTGCCCCATTGGAAGCTTTCCACATCTCCTCGACCATCATAAGTTTGATTAAATAATTGTTTAATTAAAGCCACCTCATCTAGTAAAGGAGAATACAATGCCATTAAACTATTTTTGAAGTAAGACCAAACCCTATCTTCTCTTCTAGTTCTGCCTTCTGTTTGCCAACATTTGGCAGGATTCCCTTCAAGTTGTCCAGCAAAGACATCCACCCACTTTTCTTGTGGTATTTCTTAGGCAATAAAATACTGTTCTATGTCAGAAAAGAAATCAATACAAACATACAATCCAAACTTCAAGGGAATTATAATCCAAATAATGTAAACAACATGCCAAATTTTAACCCTTGAGATACACAACAGAAATTTTAAACCGAAATAATTTTAGATAAATAATACAGAATATTAAGCCAATGAGTGGCGCCATCTATTGATTACTAATTAAACTATAATTTAGACTAATTTACCTGAAGATGAAAAAATCCCCCTCAGCCTAGGATCGAACCGGGGACCTTTGGACTAACGTCCCGAAGGTCTCCGGTTTGATCCTGGGCTGAGGCGGATTTTTTCATCTTCAGGTAAATTAGTCTAAATTATAGTTTAATTAGTAATCAATAGATGGCGCCACTCATTGGCTTAATATTCTGTATTATTTATCTAAAATTATTTCAGTTTAAAATTTCTGTTGTGTATATCTCAAGGGTTAAAATTTGGCATGTTGTTTAGATTATTTAGAAAAGAAATCAATTATATTGGTCTTACCGTCATATTTTGGCATAGGTGGCGACAAAGCATTCATAACAACAATTGGTCAGGAGAGTGAAGATATTTCAGGTTGAGGCGGAATGATAGGTGTATTTCAAAACCTTCATTCCAGAGTGAACTGTCGGTAGCTTCCGGGGCTGGTGCATCAGGCATACGTTGTTCCTGTGTAGGTGGGTGGTAACGTCCGGTAGTTGATGCGATTCTTGAAGACTCTAATCTTGCAATTTCTTGTTCAGAACTGTCTAACCTATTGGTCAGGTGAGATACCATAAGCCAAACAGAATTCCACTATTCAACAGGAACAGTAATCATATTCGAAGCCATTTTTACTATAGTAGAGGTGGTTAAGTATAGCAAAATTGAAAAAGTGACAAATACCACAAAATAGCAAAATATGATTCATCAAAACACGATGTTGTCGACCAAGTCCCTGTTAAACCAATTATTTCGTGTTCAAATAATAGTTTTCGGAAATTCATGTTAAGACATTTCGATCTTATTCCTTGAACGTTCCAATTAAGCACGCTTAAATTTTTTTCCTTAACCTTTTCGTTTTTTTCGATCTACTAAAGACTTAGTTTTTTAGAACAATCCGTCTCAACCAAAACATGCCTGTTCCAAACTATAAGTATAATTCTTCTGTTTATATGTCAAAATATCACGGTGTAACTTAATATTCATTCATTTTTCTTTGGTTAATTTAAAGTAAGTAAACAAATGCGCTCTACGCATGCAAAACGCGGATTTTAACGAATATCAATAATAATAATATAAACTAAACCTAACAGTTAACGACTCTGCAAATTCCAGAGTTCGGCCTGAGCTCAGTTCTTTAACTAAATTCTAACTTAAAAATAATTAACTTCACAACAATCTAACAACAACTACGTTCAACCGGCAAGTCAAAACCAGAAACCGGAACTTACAACTACAAGTACCGATTAAGTATTAGAACTAGAATGAACAAAACGATGTTAGAAACTTATACTAATAAATTGAAGAAATTCTCTCCCTGTTCAAGTGCCAATTGCAAAGTCGCGAATTTTAACGAATATCAATACTATTAATTATAACTAAACCTAGTGGTTCTAACAACTCAGCAATCCAGATTTTGGCCTGAGCTCAGGCTTTCCTTCTAAATTCTAACTTAAAAATAATTAACTTCACAACAATCTAACAACAACTACGTTCAATCGGCAAAGCAAAACCAGAAACTGGAAATTGGAACTTACAACTAAAAATACCGATTAAGTGTTAGAACTAGAACAAACAATGATGTTAGAAACTTATGCTAATAAATTGAAGAAATTCTCAAAAACAATTTAAATAATGAAAAATATAAATTTATTAGACTCAAAATACTTACAAAAGTGTTAATAAATGCTTTATTGGAACTATAATAAAGCTACAATAAATTAATCAACAAAGCTTGGTTAATCCAACTCAAATATCAAAACAACTATTCACAAGAACAAATCTTAAATACTCTCTAAATCTACTACATCCAACACCGATACAAACTTCAAACAATCATCGATCTTTACAAGAATTCGAATGTCACTTAGCCAACCTTACCTTGATACAACACCTCGGTGAGTTGTTGGTAGCATTGGCTTTTATATCCGAGTGACGTACAGTCCCATGTTGCTTCATTTACGTAAATATATGTAACATGTTTAAATTTATTAATTTACAGAGTAGTCAATTCATGTCATCCTCTTTATAATTTAATTATATACGAACAAAGCATCAATATGAGATCATTTTTACTTTCTCATATTGGATCAGTGGTAAAAGTATTTAGTAATGCATAATTTCTTCCCACTTCTTATTCAATGTAAATAATTCAGCTCATTTCAAAAGTGGAAAATATATTTTATTAAACTTGAAGATCTTTCAGCTTTATTAAGCCATCTTCAGCACAACGTATAAGAATTCCTATACGTTGTGTTGAAAATGGCTTAATAAAGCTGAAAGATCTTCAAGTTTAATAAAATATATTTTCCACTTTTCAAATGAGCTGAATTATTTACATTAAAAGTATTTAGATTAGATGATGATGTTATTACTCAGGACAGCTCTTCCGTAGGACAGTTTCTGATTCCGTAACACGTGATTGCTAACTACTGCAACAGAGAGTGTGGAAGTAAGTCAACTCTTAAACTAAAATATAATACGTTAGATAATATTAAAAATAATGATAAATAAGAAAAGAGTGTATAATAAAATAAAATAGGATAGGTCAGAGTTAACTTCCTCACAGGGTATTGTTGTATATTGGTATAGTGTATACCCCGGAGCATTTATATGGTTGGGTTGGGGGCAGTGACGTAACCAGGATTTTTTTTGGGTGGGCCAAGGGTGGGCCATACCGATGTGAACTAATTTATAGAATTTTTGGTACAGAATTTTTTATAGGCATGGGCTAGAAAGGAAATTTTCTATAAAGTATTTTTATTAAGGATATGTGTATAAATTGTTAAATCATGATGTAACTCAGCATCATTGAAGTCTTTATTGTACAATAAAGGAATGAATAAAACAATTTTTTTTTTAAATTCCAAATTAAAATAGAAGTTTTCTTCTTTGTAGATCATATTTGGCCATCAATTATGTAAATGTGTGTTTTTATTTGTATATCATTATTAATGGTTATAAATATTATTTCAGATTAAAGATTCTACTCTAAGCATACAAGAACAGCAGTTGTGTTATCTAGCAGGGAATATTGTAGCAAGTATCAAAATTTCTACTGTTATTTGTAAAAAATGTGAAGAAAGTATTCTTCTTAAAACTTCAGAAATTGATCATTAAAACATGCTAATATACATATTGGAGTATACATTTCACAAGTCAGATTTCAAAAATCTATTACCAATTTATAAAATTTTTGGTACAGAATTTTCATATGCATGGGCTAGAAAGGAGATTTTCTATAAAGAATTTTTATTAAGGATATGTGTATAAATTGTTAAATCATAATGTAGCTCAGCATTATTGTACAATAAAGGAATAAAACAATTTTTTAAATTCCAAATTAAAATACAAGTTTTCTTCTTTGTAGATGATATTTGGCCATCAATTATGTAAATGTGTGTTTTTATTTGTATATCATTATTAATGATCATAAATATTATTTCAGATTGAAGATTCTACTCTAAGCATACAAAAACAGCAGTCGTTGTATTATCTAGCGGGGAATATTGTAGCGAGAATGAAAATTTCCACTGTTATTTGTAAAAAATGTGAACAAAGCATTCTTCTTAAAACTTCAGAAATTGATCATGAAATGGTCCTGTTGATGCATTTAACACATTTTTAAAAATATTCATTTAATACTGAAAATACCCGAGAAAAACTTGGTTTTTGTTAATAAATTAGTTTTTCAGCTCTTTCTAGACACTGAAAAACTAATTCGAATAAATGATACTTAGGACTAAATATACTTTTAATGATATTATTCAAAATCCTATAAAAAAAATCTCTTTTTAGAGACTGAAAAACTAATTCGAATAAATCAGCAATTGATACTTAGGACTAAATATACTTTTAATGATATTATTCAAAATCCTATAATAAAAAACATGGAAGCTTATTTTCCAAAATGTCATTCTCTCCATTTAAAACTTATGAAACAATTTTTTAAAACAAGAATTTATTTTCTCTTAAGAAAATTTAATAAATCCAGTGAAATTAAAAAATCTGCTAAATGTGATAGTAAATCAGTAGGCATGAGAATTGCCATCAAAAATTATGTGATAGTAAATCAGTAGGAATGATAATTGCCATCAAAAATTTGTAAATAAATTTTTGTATTATACATAAAAATAAGGAAATGTAATTTAAAATTTTTGTATTGTTTTCTATTTCAAGTTTTTTTCTTGAGGATTGTAAATAAAGCTTGGAATTTGTTTTAAAATTGTCTGGGATGTGTCAGTTTTTTTGTGTGTTAGTATAAAGGTCAATTTGTTAAAACGTAAGGAGGGAAATATATATATTTGAAACGCGTGTTGGGTTGTAAAATATTATTTTCTATTCTGCAACGGGAAAATAGTTTTGAGAATATGGACGGTCATCGTATTTCAAACAGAATTTATAAAAACTTGAATCGACGAGTTTAGGTTATCCATATAATAAACCAGTCCTTTGAGTAGGCCGCTTGCAAATTCGATATTTTCAAAAAATTATCACTTATAAATTAGATTAAATTTAACCTAATGGTTCTAACGATTCTGCAAATGCAAAGTCCGGCCTGAGCTCTGGTCTTTTACTCTTTCCTAAAATAAATATATCAAATTAGGCCTATTTATCAATAATTAATGTATAACCGACAAAAAAAAACCAGAAAGCATTACACTTAAATAGCAAAAACCGATATTAGAAACTTATAAAATTGAATAAATTCTCGAAAGTTTAAATAATAAAATATAAATTTATTTGACTTGAACTACTTACACAGTAACTGATTTTTTACGATAATTTTTTTTTTAATTATCTAATTTTCTTCATTTGTACCTTATTTTATTCTATATTTTTTTAAATATTATCTAATTTTCTTCATCCATACCTTATTTTAAAAATATTATCTAATTTTCTTCATTCATATTGTATTTTATTTATGATTTGCCACTATCAAAAAATGTCAAACATTTCATTGGATGGCTAAGATTTCATATAGAAAATCTTAGCCATCCAAACACATTTACACTACATTTGTGATATCCAAATACATTTGTGATATCCAAACATCCACTACATTTGTGATATCCAAACCCATTTACACTACATGTGGATATTCGATGTTAATGGTCGCAGACCATTAACATCGAATATCCACTAAAGGGGCTCAGATTTCAATAAAAATTCCAGATATCGAGAGTTGACTATATTTGCAATTTTGTAGCCTAAACATTATCTACAGGGGCTGAAAATGGCTGGGGCGAAATGTCCTGGGGGCGAAACGTTCTGGGGCGAAATGTGCGGTGAAAAGTGCAGGGGGCGAAATGTCCTGGGGGTGAAATGTTCCAGGGGCCAAAACGTGCTCAGGGCGAAATGTAGGGGCAAATTGTTGGAGGCGAAATGCAGGGGGCGAATTTTCCAGACTCCTATCTGTATAGTATTCCTCTGTATGTTTATCATGCGATTGTCTAGTATTCCTCTGTATTGAGTCCCATAATGTTTGTACAAAGTGGGGGCGTGTATCTGTGTGTAATAGCATGTTGTACTATGGTGGCATATTCTTTATTAATAGCTTGGGGATGATTGTAATGTGTTTGTATTCATTTTAATAAATATCGAAATGCCATTGTTTTATAGATATATGAGTCAGATGACCATCTGGGTATCTAGAGAGGAGCATAAATAAATAATACACAGTTATAAGCTCTCCATTAAAGTGAAAAATAATTATTTATTGCAATTATTTTTCACTTTAACGGAGAGCTTATAACTGTGTATTATTTGTTGATTTAAAAGTGAATTTGGATATATTTTGGAGCATAAATATTTTTTCTATAGACTGATGTGTAAAATGTTCTGTTTTTTATTACAATATCTACATCGAGGAAATGAATGTTAGGCTCAGACTGTTGTTCAATTTTAAGATCTAAACCCAAGGAGTGATCAGTAAAGGCAGACAATGTGTTTAGTGTAAATGTAGTTTTATCAGAGACAATGAATATGTCATCCATGTACCTTAGCATTAGATGTATATGTGTGTTTAACAAGAGTAGGACAATTTGTTTCTTATGCCTAATAACTAGTTTGACCATGATACCTGCCATTTCAAATGCTTATAATGTAATTAGAATAATTGTTTTTAAAATCTGTTAATCAATTGATTTACTTTTACACAACTGTTACTTTATTTAATATTAAATTAATTGATAATAAAGGCCTTTGTTAACTTTTTTATTTTTAAAATATTATACACTTGATTTTCCATGTCCTAAATATGAATTACTCTCCATCATAAACAAAAACACAAACTAAACAAAGAAAACTAAATTTACTGTAACCTACCATCATTGATAATTCTATTTGATAAGTACTTGCTTCTCATTAGTTGAAATCCAAGGGAAAAACTCTAAATATATAGTGTGAGGATGGGGAAAACCCCAATGTTTTGGGATAATTTTTATATTTGTAACAAATTAAAATATTAATTAAAAAATTTCTTAATTTAGAAAAATTAATCAAATTAATTAAAAGAACAAAAAATTATCATTTATGATGAACAGGAATTTCTCATGTTCTTTAGTTCCTTGTTCACCATGAGAAACTTCCGTGACTGAAGTTGGAATATACACTACAAGTTCCTGATTGCAAAAGAGATTAGCAGTTAGTCAATCACCAGAAAGAGGAGAGAAAGATAATTCATAATTTGGAAAAGCAAAGAAAGAATAATGTAAGCTAACGATGGGAAAACAAAACTTGTCCCGTCAGGGATGACCAGCCGACGGAAATGATGATGGACGATTGCGATGATGACATTGGTGACAGCCAATTGACAATAATGGAGGACAATGGTGTTAAGGAAGACAACAAAAAGAAGGATGGTACTTACAATAGGTGGAACTGGACATCATAATGTGTGTGTGAGAATTATCAAGGAATTTGTGAACTTTTGGGACATTTAGCAATCTAAGTGTTATCCCTTACACTGCTAACACTTAGTATCATCTATTGGCAATAATATAAGCTAAAATTGAAATAAAAATGAAATTCTATCTTGCTATTCTATCTTCTAATCCTATTCTGTTCTATCCTATAGAATTAAAGGATTTGGCATTGAAATATCCTCTAATGGCAGAACATTACCAAATTTCATGAAAATCTGCTAATTAGTTCAGAAATTGATAGTGGGAGACACAAATAACAGCCAGAAATAGATAAATAGTTGGCCCAATCTTATAAGCTGCCATTTCCTTTGGAAAGTAGTCTAAAAATAAATTGTTTCTTATAATAAAATATAAAATCAAAATTATCATTTGGCATAATACAGGAATACCCCAGAGTTATGTCACCTTCGGTTCCAGACGGGTGCCGTAAACTGAAAATGTCCGTAAATCGAAGCATTCCAGTTTTTCACTTGTCAATCAATGTATTTACATGCAATGTCAGTTATGTAATAATCATTTATTAGTTTCTTTACCCATAACTGACATAAATAAACAGTAAAAATTTACAGAAAGTGATATACTGTACTTATCCACACATGCCGACTAATAATTCAAACATGGCGACAAGAAATATCTAGACGACCCCTGGAGGTGAGAGTTGGCAATACTTTTTTCCCTAGAAAATTATGTAAATTTGCAATTAACCAATAACGGCTCGATACAACGATATTACATGATATTAATAGTTTTTTTGAAGTTTAGTTGTTTATTTTTTAACTATTTTGGCAAACCCGGCATAGTAATAAAACAGCACTCATCTGAATTCAGCAGAGAATGTTCCTTCTGATACTGTGAATTGAAATATTTTTTACTTGATTTTGTAACAAAATTTTCATGATTCCTTTGTATTTTTACTGTATATTTTTAATTTACAAATTCCTTTGTACAGTATTTATTACTGTATTCTATTCATATTATTTGTTTAATAAAGTTGGAAATTTATATTTATATATTTTCGTGAAAAATTATATGAGAGTTTGACGGAAATATGTACAAATGTATAAATTGATATATAGATTATTTAAAAGAATGTAATGCACATATTTTAATCGAGATAAAAACGGTATAAATTCGTAAAAAAAACAGCTACAGAGCCCTTGCCCCTGGAAGTCGGCTTTTTAATAATTTAGTTTTTTCTCCATCCGTTAGAGGGCGTCTAGAAATAAGTTGCAAAGCAGCCTATGGAAGTTTCGCATCCGTATAGTGATCCGTGTCATATAATATGTCTTAAAACGTATTAAAAAATAAAGCAAAAATACTTATATTACAGTAAAATTTTTAATTTGAAATTAATTTATTTCTGTAACTTACTTGTAAAAAGAAACTAATGTTTCTTATCACGTCCGGCACTTTCAAATCTGTCTTTAATAATAAGAAATCCTTAACTTTGTGAACCTTGTTTTTGCTTTCACTCCCGTAAATCGCTAGATGCCGCCACAAGTCGAGTCACGTGATGTGCTTTTTCCGGTTTGTATTCAGATGTCGTATCTGTATACTCTTTAATCTGTGACCGTACATTAAATCCCATTAGCATTGACGCAAAGTTAGGTTAGTTTGATCATGGTCTATAATGTTTGATTAAACCGCCATATCCTCATGGGATATTCTGTATCTGGCGGTAGCCACACAGAGCCCATCATAGGCTGGCCAACATCCATGATGGGGTCAACCGGATGTTTTTTTTTTTGTATTCTTTTACGCCCCTTTTCAGTCAGAGAGATTACTAAGGGGCGGGGCCAATTCCAACCACGGGCTACACCCACACCCGTGGAGGGGCCCGGATGGTGAAGGACGGGGATCACCGGGCCGGGCCCAGTACCTCCAAAAAATCCGGGAAGTAAAAAAACTCTCTTCATTTATATAAAACACAGAGTAATATATACAGAGTGCTCACTCATGTATTAAAGTCACTCTATGCTCCTATAGAGAAGTATGGACACACTTTTCCCTAGACTTTGCCGAGTAGAGATGTAGAAACTGTTCAAAACTTGAGTGGAGTTTCAAAATAATGCTTGATTCAACTGTGTAAAATTTCAACAGCAGTATAATCCATATAATTCAATATTTTCTTTAATGTGATATGTTATAATCTGGCATTTTCTAAAATCTGGTATTTTATAATCTGATACTTTTTCTATTTTAAATCCAGCACATAAATAATTGCTGCTGTTAGAAAATTTTTTTTTTGTGTGAAACATTTCTCAATACTTAGAGAACATTTCCCAATTGCACATTATAATGAAAATTGCTTTTATTGAAATATGTATTATTTTATTATTGTTTTTGTTATATTTAATAAAAATAAAAAATATTTGAGTCCAAAAGGTTTTCAGGTTATTTTATTTATCAAAATTATAAGTGTTAAATTTATCTGATCAATTCAAATGATCCTAACCAGCCAAACTTCCCCTAGCGGTTTATTTTTTGAATTAACTGCCAAATTAATAATTAACTTTAAATTTATGCTACAGTGCCACCATCTATTGACTTAATAATTATTAATTTAAATTTAGGCTAAGGTGATGCCATCTATTATTTAATAACTGAACTTTAATTTTTACTAATTTCCCAAAATTGAAAATTTGTCTTGGCCTGGAATTGAACCAGGGACTTCAGGTTACCATCCCTACGCCTTACCAGCTAGACCTACCAAAACATCGACAGATTTTCAATTTTGGGATATATATAATTTAGGAATTATCGGACTTACGCCGATAGTAGTGCTCCCGAATGGGCTAATCATAGCCACAGGCCCTCTATGGCAAATTCGGGCAGATAGACTTGGCTCAAGTCAGATAATCAATCATAAATCAGAAATTCTAAGGGGATACACGCAATCCAAATGATCCTAACCAGCCAAACTTCCCCTAGCGGTTTATTTTTTGAATTAACTGCCAAATTATAATTATATTCTAAATTTACTCTACAGTGCCATCATCTGTTGACTTAATAATTATTAATTTAAAGTTCAATTATTAATAATAGATGGCACCACCTTAGCCTAAATTTAAATTAATTATTAAGCCAACAGATGGTGGCACTGTAGCATAAATTTAAAATTAATTATTAATTTGGCAGTTAATTCAAAAAATAATCTACTAGGGGAAATTTGGCTGGTTAGGATCATTTGGATTGCATGTATCCCCTTAGAATTGCTGATTTATGATTGATTATCTGATCAATACTTATCATTAAAATGCTATATTGTTATTGATAACTTAAAAGCATAAAAAACTATGAATTTATTAGTAAAATTAATTTATAAAATTTTATATTAAAATATAGAAGCATACTCAAATACTGATGTCTTTTTTATATTGTGAAGGGGCTATTCATCTAAATTCAATCTTTATCATCATTAAAAAATTGAAGGGTTTGGTTACTTTCATTAAGAGACTATCCATTTTTATTATATCACTTCAAGAGTTAGCCTCTTGCTTACACTATACTAATACAATAAAATATGAGTGTTATTTTGGTTAAGGATAAACACTGAGATGAGTAGGAATGTCCCAGAATATGAATATAGGTTTGATGTTTTGAGAGTTTGCCTCTTATGGTGATCATTCCAGCCCAAGAAAAAAGAATGGTCACTTGGCAAATTTTTGCTCTTAAGTACTGTTTGAGATGGAGGTTAACTTACCTTGTATTCGTTGGTATTGCCACAGTTGATGCTCATCTCAGTACTCTCTTCTCAAGCCAGCATTATAAAAAATTGACTGGGAGGCAAATACTTCTATCAGAGTTGGTGGTTTGCAATGAGGATTAGGCTGGAGACATTGTTGGTCATTGTCCTGTTCTGCCAGCTGTCAGATTTGGGGTTGAACTGTGTTCTCTTGTTAGCACTTATGCTGACTGTTATATATGATGGAAGAAAAGTCTGTACCCTTCTAAATAACTTGATAACTATCATAGATTTAACAAATCTGTTAATGCCAACAAATAGGAAGTTATGGATGGGTTACCTGATGGTGATCTTCAAATGAGCTGATTATGCAAATGAGGACAGTTACAAATCCTATCTCATAAACTGTAACAGATAGGGAAAATTTTCCAATTACAAACTTATTCAGGGTTCAATTCTGAGCACAATAAAAAAAATTTCATCAAACTCAGATAAATAGTTCACTCAAAAATGAAATACTCAGATCTATCATAAGTCAATTCCTTGAAATGCCCAAGATCAGTTTGTCCACATGTAAAGGTTCAGCAAAAAAGAAAAAAACAAATAAATAAAAATTGGTTGTTAGATGCACTTACTGTGAGCTTGGCTGGGATCCGCCATCTTGACATCTGCCTGACGTCACATTCACCTCGAGACTGTTTTCGTAAATTTTGGATAACTTTATTTCATTAATGTGTTAATTTATATTTAGAAAAAGAAATAATAATTAATTGTCAATCTTTAATATTTTTATTTATTACAAGAGTTGAAAAGATGTATTTAAAATATTAACATCATTATGTAAAATTGTATACTATAAAAGGCGACATCTAGGAAGCATAAGGATGGTCGTCCTCTGTAGCTGTCTTGTTGTACTGTTCGTCCTTGTCAGTGTTGGTCTATCGTCGTGTGAACTGTTGTCCAGTGTTGGTGTCGTCTAAGTGTTTTGAGCTACTTGGTGGTGAACTTGTTGGTGAACTTGTCAACATACTTGTTTTGCTCGAGGACGTCAAAGTTTTGCACGCTACTAACTACTTCTCTTATTGTGAGATATTGTTTAGTTATATTAATAAAAGTTATTTATTTTAACAAAATGGAATATTTTTCTCAGTTCCTGTCGCAGTTATCCGGATGGAAATTAGCCGTCAATACGGTCCGTCTCCGTAACACTTGAACGGGTAGAATCGACCGGGCCGGGGACGGGGTCCACGAACCCATCAAGTCCTAGACTTAATACACAAACAGCAATTGATGAGGCCACAACAACTTTCATTCTTGCATAATAACAGTAGAGAATCTTGAAGACACATCATTACTGTTTTTGTGGAGATTTTTATTGATATTCTAAAGGCTGTGAGGAATTTCATCCAACATCATACTCAACTGTACTTGGGTATTGGTGCAAAACATTTTGAGCACATCCTTGATTAGTTTTGCTGCTTGTTGATTAGGCTTTGTGTTTTCAATTTATTGATTTGGGGTATTATGTTTTGGTATTGGTTTATTTACATGACAGAAATAAGTGTCAACTCTTTGCATATAAAAATGTTTTTATTTAATTTTTGAGTGAACTATTTATCTAATTTTGATGAAGTTTTTTTATTGTGCTCAGAATTGAATACTGAATAAGTTTGCAATTGAAAATTTTTCCCTATCTGTTATGGTTTATAAGATTTGTAACTGTGCTCATTTGCATAATCATCTCATTTGAAGGTCACCATCAGGTAGCCCAACCATAACTTCCTATTTGTTGGCATTAACAGATTTTTGAAATCTATGATAGTTATCAAGTTATTTGGAGGGTTACAGATTTTTTCCACTCTGTGAAATGTTCTTTGTTGCTGATCTGTTGTAGCAATGGGTGATGCTTCATCTGGTAGTAAGAAGGTTGGCTTAATTCAATTCATGGAAACAATGATTTTTTTTCCTTCCTTCAATATTTTAAAGGCTTTGTCTGTTCTTTCTAGAACTGAGAATGGGTCATCTTACAATAGTAAAAGAGGTTTGGCTGTATCAAAACATAGGAAAATGAGGGTGCACTTTTTTAAATCTGGATGTAGGAAAACTTTAGGTTAACCATGACATTTTTTGGTAAAGGTAAAATACTCTTCATCACCTGCTTTAACTGTGGAATAAAGTCTGGAATATTGATCTCGTCTAAACTAGGCAAAAAAAATTCACCTAGTAAATGAATCAACTGGTCATGCATCAATTCACTGGGTATGGTCTGTAGGTCTTCTCTGAGGATGGAGTGAAGTCCCATTAGAATGGTGGGGATAGTCTCTGTCCAATAGTTGGTTAGATAGGCCTTTAATGAAGATTTAAGTTTTATGCCAATTTTTGATTAGTCTGTTGTAGGTGAAAAGCACCAGAATGGATATGTTTTGATCCTAACAATGTGCTTAAACTTTTAAACAAACATGATTCAAATTGACAACTTTGATCAGTGGTGATTTTGCTAGGAATGCCAAAACAATATGGTCCAATTTTTGTAAAAGGCTTAAGTCACTATGACAGTTTTGATATTAGGTAGGGGTTCAGTCTCCATTCATTTCATAAATCTATCAATCACAGTTAAACAATAAGTCTGAGATATCAGAAGCAGATCTATTAAATCAAGATGCACATGATTGACTTGCTTGTTTTCAACTAGGATATTAGTAATTGGACTTTTTATGTGTTTATGGATTTTAGCCTCCTGGTATGGTATGCAAGATTTGATGCAAATTCTAATATTACTTTCCATGGAGGGCCAGATAAAGCTGTGGGGATTAGAAACCCCCCTTATCTTGTCATGGAGACAAAGAATTTAATGATGCAATTATTAAAAACAGGATGTACTGAATTGCTTTATTGTCCTTTGAAATGTAACAAATTGAAGATGGGTTTACTTAGGTGATGTTCCAAGAATGATACCTGACCCATCTGGAAGTTTCAAAAGTTAAAATAACAATTGTCCCAGGAAAGGTGAGAAAGGGATCAAAGGTATAAAAGAGCAGAGACAAAAGAGATCGAGGATTCTGCTTTTGGTTCAAAGTCTTGCTTTGTCTTGTCTGGTTTGCTTCTCCACTCACCAGCTCTCCTTTCTCTGGTAAATTCGAATGTCATTTCGTTTTGTCCTTGACTTGTGTTTGTTATATTTGTGAAGATTCTAGGAAAGAAGGAGGACGAAAGGTCATCTTTTTCTATAGAACGAAATTAAAGCCTTTCTCTCACGAGTGTAATTGTTCTGATGTGTTTGGACCCAAGATCATTGTTCTAAAGGACTAAAGACTGTTTCACAAGTTACTGTCTTTGAAAAAGAGACAACTGTAACCAACACCAGTTATCTCTCTCTACTTGTCAGTAAAATGATTGTCTGTAAGATTTGAATTTCTCTGAAACATTTAATAAAGAAGCTGTTTTATTTATATTCAATGTTGTTCTCCATCTGAATTTGTCGAGTTGCCTCTTTGCCGTCCTTACTTCATGCGCTCTATCTTGACATCTTTTAGACCTAACGCCTGTTGTTAGCATTCCGCATTTCCATCTCTGGCTGAAAACCCACAAAGCAATCGGTGATTAAACAGACAAAATCCACCATTGCTGAAATTGAACAATAATAGCCTGGTAATGGAACAAGTTATAGTACCAGATATGGACATCCAATTGTATTGTGACACTTTTACCAAAAAAATATAACCTTATGTCCCTATTAAATTCTGCAAATTAATCTTTAACAATTTCCATAATTTAGCCCATCCTGGGGTTAGGTCAACAGATGACCTCACTTCAGGATTGGCTGAATTATGGAAATTACCATTTTGAAAGATCTGAATTCAATTACATGTCCTACATCTCCAGTTTTTCTGGAGGGATTTGGGTTTGGATAGCTGTTATCTAAAAATAATCCTGCATAAGTATGGATCTACATATATCTGTAATATCTTGGTGAACGAATAAAATAAAATACTATAATATTAAAATATTTACTTTATTGTAACACATGTGACCTGCCTTTGTCATCCCATGCACATACATTGCGTAACTTCCTGGACAACAGACTGACGTCCCCCCAATGGGAGGAGAGTAGACATTTACAATAGCTATTTCTTATGTGATAGCGACATCAAGACATCATCCAATGGGAGGAGAGTAGACGTTTACAATAGCTATTTCTTATGTGATAGCGACATCAAGATATCACATCTATCCTCCCGCAAAAGAAATTGCTGACATGTCCTAAAGGTTTAGGAGATCAAGAGGGTGCCAAATCCTTTTGGGATATCTTCTCTGGTTTTCAGTTGGTATACTTGAAGTGTCAGAAGATTCTGGATGCTGTGATGTGTGTGTAGGTTCCTCTAGACTGGTGTATCATGGAAAGTACATAGAGAAAGTTGCATTGCTGCTTATGGTGGTGGTTTTACAATGGGAGTCGATTACATTATTCTTCAATAAGTGATCTATGTGCACTTTCCATTCCCTATCTCCAACTTTTACAACATAGGTATGCATCCCCAATCATGTTAGGACAGTACCACTTTCCCATTTATGATTCGATCTGTGCAGCCTTATTAGCACTTGCTCGTTTGGTGAGAAGGTTCTCGTCTGGTTGCGACATCAATCATAATTCAGCTTCTGTTTATACTGCTTCTCCTGCACTCTTGATCAAGTGTCAGGTTGCAACAAGCTAAATCTAGTATGGAATGATTGGTGGATGAACAATTCTGCTGGAGAAACACTCGTTACTGTGTTTGGAGTGCTATGGTAGCTGAATAGTTAGTTTGCAATTCTATGCCAAACGGAAATATTTCCATCCTGTGCTGATTTATTTAACATTTTAATAGTTTGTACGGTGCATTCAGCCAACCCATCAGATTTTGGATGATAAACCGGGATTCTCGTGAACTTAATGCCTTTGTCTCTCTTTTTCCACAAAATCTAGATGAATTTGAGCCCAAGCGCCTCGGGGCCAAATCCAAGACTGCAGAGGAACATCTGGTGGATCCTTTTTATTTCGCTCGCAGGCTCGGCATCCCTTAACAAGTTTCTCAATCTCCATCCAACTTTGGCCACCAAAAATAACTTCTTGCTACCACTTTCATTTGTCAGATGCCAATATGAGTTTCGTGCAGCATGTCTAACAGTCTCTCTCTGAGCCCATCCGGTATAAGGACACAATAGCCCCAAAGAATACATCCGTCCTTCAACCCTAATTCAGTTCTGAGATTGAAGTAAGGTTGTAATTCAGGGCTAGAGCATGCTTCAGGCCAACCAAACTCTGTATGTTTGTATACCCTGGCCAAAGTGGGATCTGTTTTTGTGGTTTGTTTGACAGCTTGTGCAGTTAGAGGTAGTTTCTCGACAAAGTGTACTCTGTAAACATCTAGAGTTTCTTCTTTCCGATTTGTTGGAAGGAGGAGTCTTGACAAAGCATCTGCGTTTACATGCTCCTTAGTTTTTGGAATTCAGTGTTACAGTTGTAGCTCAATAGCAACAATGCCCAACACTATTCTTCCCACTGTCATTGCAGGTACATTGGTTTTGGGGCCAAAGATTTTCATCAAGTATTTATGATCTGTGACCAAGGTAAACCTTTGCCTGTATAAGTAGTGATTAAATTTTTTTATGCCATAAACGAGTGCTAGGGCTTTCTTCTCAATTTGTGAATAGTTCATTTCACTCTTTGACAATGTTCAAGAGGCACAAACAAAAGGTCTTCCATTTTGTGGCTGCAGATTGCACCTATGCCATATGCAGATGCATCTGCTGGCTGCTAATCTGATCTCTTTCTTGGGATTGAAATGCACAGTACCTTATTAGACATTAAAACTTTTACATTTGTTAAAGGCTCTATCACACTCTGCTGTCCATAAGAAATGGGTACCTTTCGATAATAGCTTGTTTAAGGGGTTAAGTAATGATTGTAAATTAGGGATAAATTTTCCATAGTAATTTATTAGGCCAAGAAACGACCTTAGTTGGTTGACATCCATAGGAGTTGTGCTATTTGGATGGCCTTGACCATCTCTTCTAGTGGTCGTAATCCATTTGATTCGATCTGGTGTCCTAAATATGTTATTTCTTTCTTGTAAAATTGGCACTTCTTTCTGTTAAATGAAATATTACGAGTAGTCAGCACTTTAAAAATCTTGTCCAGTAATTGAATATGAAGCTCTTCATTTATGGAATTCTTTGTTCCAATAGCAATATCATTCTGAAATGATCCAGCTCTGGGAATTGATTGTAAGACACTGTCCATTAATTGCTGGAATTCTTCTGGCCTGTTTTAACTCCAAAGGGAAATTGGGTGGAACGGTATAGGCCAAATGGGGTACTGATAGTCAGGTACTCCTGGTCCTTTTCCTCAACTGCCATTTGAAGAAATGCGTCCTGTACATCT
Source organism: Olivierus martensii (assembly GCA_000484575.1). Classification (NCBI taxonomy): domain Eukaryota; kingdom Metazoa; phylum Arthropoda; class Arachnida; order Scorpiones; family Buthidae; genus Olivierus; species Olivierus martensii. The sequence continues at coordinate 26,489 of AYEL01088490.1, forward strand.
AAAATGCTGAAAAGTTTTCCTCCTGCCAGATCGGCGAAACATTCTTCCATAGTCGGGAGAGGACAGTGACTAGATTCAATGTAACTATTTATGGTAACACTGAAATCTCTGCATATTCTGACCTTATCATCTTCTTGGGTACTACCACAATAGGCATATTCCATTTGCTATGCTCGACTTTGTATAGGATACTTGCATCGACAAAGTCCTGTTTTATTGCTGCCTTTAAAGCAAAAGGGATAGATTTAGCTTTCACAAAAATTGATTTAATACTTTCTTTAATTCTAATTTTTGCCTTAAAGTCAGTTATCAGTTTGCCATTCCTTTAAATATGTGTGGGTGTATTTACTTAATAAATACCCATACATAATTAAACTTCCTCTACCCTAACAGTGTAGACTGGGTTTATTTTTGCTTCCTGGACTATGGAAGCCAATCCAATTTGATCTTGCTTAACCAATTTCTTCCAAGGAATGATGGTTTGTCTTCATTGATGACAAACATTTTTAAATTGGCTTCCTGATTTGATAACAAACATTGACAATGGCTTCACCTGTACCAGCAAAACAGTTGCCTACATAGGCACAAAAAATAACTGAAGTTTCATTAAGAGATATGTGTGATAACCGTTTATCATAATCCAATCCTGACACTACCATGGAGTTTGATTCACTGTCCACTTCAAATGTTATAGGAACATAGGAAAATTGTCTGTTAGCAAGGTGAGGTGACCTTATATGGTGTATTTCCCTTCATTACTTGCGACGTTCTAAAGGTGTATAGTTCAAGCTCAAGAGAGGTCCCTTGGGAGACTTCCTTTTCCAAATATTGAGTGTGTTTTGGCACATCTTGCTTGGAGCCTTTGGCTATAGAAAATTTTCCCTGCAAGCATGCTACAGAAATATGGCCAATTTTGCCACAGTTCCTAAATCTTGACTTTTTGTGCATGTAATCGCTTGCATTATGAGCTCCTTTACATCAATAACATTGAATGTTGCCAGGTTTGTGATTGTCCAAATTTCCTTTCTTTACATAGTCTTCCCATACCTGCTTCTTTGACCTTAGCTTGTTTAAAACCACTTCTGTTGCCTGCTTTAACTCGGTTGTGTTTCTTGCGGCAGACTCCATTCCTACCGCTATTTGCACTGCCTTCTGATAAGAGAGATCTTTCTCTCACAATAATCTGCATTATATAAACTCATTGTGCAATTCACAGACTAGTCTGTCTCGCAAAGCCTGATCTAGGAAATTTCCAAAATCGCATGTTCCGGTTAGCCATTTTAGTTAAGTTAAATAACTGGAAATTGATTCCGTTTCCTTTTGGTTCCTTCTATAGAACTTAAAACATTTTGCTGTGCACAATGGTTGTGGTTTAAAATGGCTCTGCAATAAGGCAACTAACTCAGACCAAAGCTTTGTGCTTGGCAAGGCAGGTGCTGTCAGGCTTTTTAGGACTTGATATGTGGATGCATCTATACTCACTATCAGGACACTTTCTATTCTCTGATACAGCATTAGCTAGTAAGAAACCTTCTAGTCATTCCAAATAACAATCAATGTCCTCTTTTCCTTCTTTAAAGGGGCCAACCTGATCTATCCTCACCATGTTCCCTTCTTTATCTGTTTATATTCAGATGGTAACATTTTGTAAGTTCCTTTGTTCTAGAACATATCTTCTTGACAAATTTAGGTAATTTTGCTCCTCGTCGTCAATGTAATATCTCAGTGAATAAATAAAGTAAAATTCTACAATATTAAAACATTTACTTTATTCTAACACATGTGACCTGCCTTTGTCATTCCATGCATGTACATAACTTCCTGAACAACTGACTGACGTCCTCCTAGTGGGAGGAGAGAGACATTTACAATATCTATTTCTTATGTGATAGCGACATCAAGATATCACAATATCAGATCTATGTAAGTCAGGGATTTAATAATAGCAAATTCAATTATAAAGTATAGTTAGTGAAATGCTCTCTAACCATACAAAATAAAGGAATTTTCTAACAGCAGAAATTTTTTTGTATGTTGGATTATAAAGTACCAGAATAGAAAAATATCAAATTATAGAAAGTGCTGAATATATGGATTATACAGCAAATCGAAATTTTCAATTTGAGTCAAGTTTTATTTTAAAATCCAAACTGAGTCAAATTATTTTTTAAAATTTGAGTTTCAAACAGTTCACACATCTCTAAAAATTTATGTTTATTATTCAGATCTATTAAAAGATTCTATTTACTGAAAATTATTAAAATCTATATTCTTATTTCAATATCTTCAGGCTTATGCAAATAATTGTAACCATAGAATTTTATGTAACTTGGATTTTGCAGAAGTCAGAAAAATTAAATTTAACAGAAACTTTGAAGTAAAAACTACTTGAACTAGTAGATTATTGGGATTGCACTTATATCACATTATGGCATCATATTATTCTTTGACTGAAAATGAAACAATGCCACATGGAAAGATATCATTCTTGTAATTTGGTATCTAAGATTAACAACAAGGAATATCTGTCATCATCATCATCATCATTATTTCTGTTTCATCCACTGCTGGATATATATGCCACTTTCTTTTGTTTCCAGTTGTACCTATCATGTGCAATCTGCATTCACTGGGAAACAATTATTTTTCTTATATCATCTCTCCATTGTTTGTATTGCCTGACAGGATGTTTTTTCCCTTGCCTTGGGTTTCTGTAAATAGAGGACTACCTGTAGTATGAACCAAGAAAGTTTTTGGAAAAAATTTTGAAGAAAGGAGGGTAGTTTATACATGAAATAATCAAAAAATTGGTAAATATTTCATTAGATTGTAAGATTTGCCAACTCAGTTATGCTACATTCCTGTCATGCTTTTGTGCTAGTCATGCAATCCATCATATTTATTTTTAACAAAGACTCATCTTACTGAATCTTTGGATATTTTTTAAATAATTGCATATATATATATATTGGAAGTGAATTAGTATCTATGTAGATACAGAAGATTCCCAATTTTCTAGATTTGGATTGCTCACAAGGGAGCAGACAGAGTTGCTGAGCTCAGATTTCGATGAAATGTGGCAGGTTGATAGATTATGGCAAGACATTAATATATGCAAAAAATTGGAACCTAAGGGTCATGCTCTGCATTCTTTTATATCAATTAAAATCTAAATAATTCGTTAATTCCGCTGATGCAACATATGCATCACGTGACACTGGTCACTCGCAATGCTTGTTGTTCAGTGACGGTGACCGTTTATTATATTATTATTATTATTTTAATGAAATTACATTAAATAAAATAATGTACCTACATTATTAATAGCATTAATTTATTAGTTCGGTATAGTATAGCCTTCTCGTAGATAATTTTTGTGTTCTTTTGTCACCAACTTTTGTGGGTTTTTAATGGAGCTTTTTAATAAAGCAAAAAGTAGCCGTATTCTTAAACTATTTATTTCATACTATTCCTACACGCTATCTACTTCTGGATTCTAACAAATACTGACTATTTACATTTGTGTCCCCTCACATTGCCGGTGAAGCGGACTTTGTCATTTGCTCACTAACATCCGCTAATCACTTTACTAATTAGCAGACACAACAATAATGAAAATGGCTGAAGGACTCAATCTGTTTACAGTGCTTGACTAAGTACGGGATCAGTTGATGCAGGGACCTGACAAAGAAGCGATGATAGCTATCACTAATAGTCATGAAGAAATTGAGAGTAAACAGGAAGTCATTAACCATATTGTCCAAATTCTCCGTGATTTTTATCAAGGGCAGAATAAAATTGAAATTCACACCGAGACCAGTTTAGAATTAGATGAAGACGACAGTGTTGTTGAAGAAGACGCTAACATTTGTAGAAGCTGAAGAGAGAGCTCTTCACAATCATTGCAAGAATTAAGCTCTTCACAATCATCATCATCATCAGCATATTTTCCATCACCTGAAAAGCGACCAAGACAGGAACATGCCAAAATATCTTGGGAGCAAAAATTAGCTGTGCATAAATTTCTCAAATAACCATCTACTAACAAATGGAGAGCTTTTTCATCACTGAAAAACCACTTCATGTGGTTAAAGAGTAATTATCAAGTTTGATCAATCTATAAACAAGTAGAGAGTATGAAAATGGATCGTGAAAGTGGCATAAAGAAGCTTAAAAATTGCTTTTATGAAAAATTTTTGGAAGCTTGCAAAAATAACCTCATTGTGCATGTTAATCATCTCAAAGCCTGGGCACATCAAATAAGTATAAACATTTGTTTGGAACAGACCAATTTTTCTCCACGATTTATCTCTCGTTTTAATGAAGAATATGGAATTGTTTTTAGCAGAATAACACATTATTCTTCGAAATCAAGAAAACTTTCTAAACAGCAAAGAGAACAGTTACGCAAAAGAATTTGTAAATAAAGTCAATTCATTTATTCCAAGTTTTGCTCCTGAATTCATAGTCAATTTTGACCAATCTGGCTTTCAGAAAGAACTCGTAGGTAATTGTACCTTAAGTCTGTATGGCGAAAAGCAAACTTACGCTATGGTTCAATCAAAAAACATGACTACTCATAGCTATACAATCATGCCTATGATTTCTCTATTGGGCAAAATTTATTCGCTGTTATTCATATGTTTACAAGAGCCTGTATTGCCTTTAAGTTCTGCAGTTATGGCAGCTATGTTCACATCTGAAAATATTGTCATCTCATATAATAGTAGCTGTAAATTACGAAACATACTCTTAAAGAATTCACAACATTAGTTATAGGTTCAAACCTTGGCCAACAAAATCTAATTTTGCACGATTCCTGGTCTGGCTTCAAGAATCAAGATTTAATGTCGGCTCCTATTAGGGAACGCTATCCAGAGGTAGTTCTTCAATACTTTACAATTCCAGATGGTACTACTAATCTTATTTAGCCTTTAGACCGATTTGGTTTCCTACAATGGAAAAGCTATGCAAAGAAATTTTCTGAACATGTTAGGATTTATTGCCTTAATATCAACGTTTTCAAACGAAATAACATATTGAAATTACAGGCTTTGATTCATAATCAGTTTTCTTTGCCACGTTACATCACCATATGGCAATATAGTTTTTACTTGGCTGGCTATCTTGCTACTAAACTATCATTTGTCAATCCTATTGACTTTGCATTTGGTGATGTTAGTGGCACATGTAATGAAGACGACTGTCACTCGTTTATTTTTGTTCAATGTTCGTGGTGCAAATTGAAGCTCTGTTTTCATCATTTTTTTGATGATACTTATGATACTAGTAATTCGAAACCACATTTATATAACATTTTCATTCCTTAAATATGCAGATGACTTTCATTTGTAATTTGTAATTTAATAAAATTGTAGCCTTTATTGCACCTGTGGTAGGTTAGGTTGTAAAGACAATAATTTATTTCTCGCATTGTATTATATTTTATTTTACCACCAATTAATATTACTATTAATTAATAATAATAATATAATAAACAGTCGCCGTCACCGAACAACAGGCATTGCGAGCAACCAGTGTCACGTGATGCATATGTTGCGTCAGCGGAAGTGACAAATTATTTAGATTTTAATTGATATAAAAGAATGCAGAGCATGAGCTTTAGGTTCCAATTTTTTGCATATATTAATGTCTTGCCATAATCTATCAACCTGCCACATTTCATCAAAATCTGAGCTCAGCAACTCTGTCTGCTCCCTTGTCAGTTTATGAATTAATCAGGAGTAATTTGCAATCCAGAAGCAATGTTTAATTATTGATTTTTTATCATAGGTGTGATATCTGAAGAGTTTTTAAATGCCCCACTTTCATTTATCTTAAATAAATGAAATATGACAAATATTTATTTCAGTATTACTGAAATATCTTGTTGCAAATAAAATTATTTCTTGTTTCCTTTTTCAATAAATAATAGAATATTTGAATATATAGATGTGTGCAATTTATTTAATTTTAAATTCATATTGTCTATAATTCGGATTTTTTTTAAGTATTTTGCAGATTATCTGGGGATAATTAATTTTCCAAAAATTCCGATTAATCAGAAGTAAACTGTATTTGAGACTGGATATTGTATAAATGTGATTAAAAATATATAGAGTTGTTGCATTGCATATTTTTTGAATTAGTAACATGTCCTAAGATAGTGGCTGAATGTGCTATATTTATTTCTAAACATGCCTATTTCTTTTTGATTATATTATTAAAAATATGCAGCTGTATGTGAATGTTCATATTTAAATAAATTCAAAAATATGAATTTACTGGGTATTTCACAAATAAGTTCAATTAAAAAAAGATCAATGTGTAGATTGATCTTTTTTTAATGAGTAAATATGGTTGCCATTAATGCATATGTTATCAATTAATATTAAATGTAAGTAAAGCGGTCTTCAGTGTTTCTGATCAACAGTTTGTGCATTTTCAAATAATTCTGAACATTTAAAAAGTATAGAATGATTATTTTGCAGCTGATTTTACACATCAGATTTGAGCTTTTGAAGATTGTGTATGAGCTGGGCAGTTTTCTGCTCCCATCAGTTTCAGCAAAATTTTTGTTGTATTTTAATTCTGATATTTTGTCACTTTAAATTATTAAATATTTTTGTTGAGATTCAAAAATAATTAATATTAATATACGTTTAATATTTCTTAGATATTTTCTGCCACTTCAAGAAAATCACAATTTAAGGAAACTTGACTAGATGTGATATGATATGATCACATCTTGCTCTCCATTAAGCATTTTCTTTGCATTACATTGCAATGTTTCAATGCTATAAATCTGAAATTTTGTCATTTATTCCAATAGGGAACTGGATTTTGAAAATTTTTTTAATTATAAAAGAAATTATCTATATATTTTAATAAATGTCATATTATTGTAACACTTGAAAATTGGAGAGTTTGCTTATATATGGTTTCACATTTTTACCAATTTTCAAATTCTGAAGTAGTAAGCTTATACATTGAATGGCTTATGCACAAGTATACAATAATTAATTTTGATCATTTTTAAAAGCATGACATTCTAGCAGATCCCAATAATATATATGAATTTCATTCAAATATGATAATATTTATGTAAGATATATTTCCTTAAAATATGTGAATATGTCAATAATATTGAATTGATATTGATCATTTTCAAGGAATTTGAAATCGATACATTTTAATATTCATAAAAAAGAACATAAAATCATAAAATAAAAAAATCATATACAGGTAGGTAATTCATCAACCTTGATTAACTTGTAGTGTTATACATTTATTTTGCATAGTAATTTCAAATAATTGTTAATATTGTAATTAATTTTTATTTTATCAATTTGACATAACAATTTGATTATTATTTTTGAAGGCTGTTTTATTGATTGGAGAACAGGGAACAGCTAAAACTGTAATAATCAAAAGTCATTTATTAAAATATGATTCTGAAAAACTTATTTATAAAAATATCAATTTTTCATCAGCAACAACTCCTGTAATGTTACAGGTATAATATTTTCTTTATTTTTATATTTGAAATATTATATTTACAGAGTTATGTTTATAAGTTTTATTTTAATTATTTGTTAAAAATATTGAAAAAAGAAGTTTCAGAGTAAACAATCTACAAATTTAATTAAACTTCTATGTTACTTCTAATATTAATTTAATAAAAATTCAACAATCTTCAAAACAGGAAAGCTGAGATACAAGAGAAAACTTTATTCATCAAGAACACTTTTAATTTTTTAAACCATCTTTAATTGGCATAACAAATTGAACATTTACAAAAAATTACAGAGACTTAGAACAGTTGATATCAATAATAGTTTAAAAATCCAGAAGTAAATACACTCAATTCTGTTTTATGCAATTTTTTTTACCTTAGAAAACAATTCATTCTCTTTTTATATGATTTGTTTTGATTTAATATGATCAACCCAAATTCTAAGAAAAATGCTTTTGTATTACAGTGAATGTGTTATTTGCATCACATTATTTACTTTCATATTATTGCTTTTGGTTCCAGTTAGAAAAGAAATATCTGGGCAATTCCCCTAATTATATATATAACTTCAATAGGAAATCTGTTTTGTCTGCATTTTGAGTTTGGCATTTAAAGTGAAAAGTACTTTTTTGATATTTAATAGTATAAAAATTTAATAAAAGTGTTGAAGTTCAGATAGAATATATCTGGCAACACTGTTGTTGAGCTTCTCTTTGTCTGATAGTTGCAGTCATGTACAGCACGTGTATTACTCCGGTCTTTCTAAATAAAGTTATTTGTTGAATAAAACCGTATTTGCTCATTAATAACCAATAATTTTAACAGGTTATGGGCCCAGATGAAGACTTAAAAGGTTAGTGGTAGCAATAGTAAAAGGAAATAACAGTAATCAAAATGTTATGCTTAACAACCATACAATTGCCTATCTTTGACGGACAAAACTTTTCTAAACACATTAGTTTACCACTTGCTACTATATAAAAGTTGAAATATAAAAGCACTATTTGCGACCATTTCATTTGCGCTAGTTGCATATTTGACATACTTAAGGCGTTTGTTTGATAGACGTTGAACTATTATTGACTTTGCTTTAATGTCTTTCTTTTTAATATCATCCTTGGTTAAATCAAATTTTTCATCTAGTGCCTCTTTTAATCCTTTTTCCTCTAAAATCGCTTCTAATTGAAACTTTCAGTTAGAAAAGTTTTGAAATATAAAAGCACTATTTGCAAGGTGAAAATAGTTTTATTTGCATATAACCGTTTTCGGACGCATTCCGTCCCTCTTCAGTATGCCTAATTATATTAAACACTAGTTACATAACATACTATTCCAAACGTTATCCCAAACTGGAATATCAAATCTGATATTCCAGTTTAGGATAACGTTCGAAATAGTATGTTATGTAACTAGTGTTTACTATAATTAGGCATACTGAAGAGGGACGGAATACGTCCGAAAACGTTATATGCAAATAAAACTATTTTCACCTTGCAAATAGTGCTTTTATATTTCAAAACTTTTCTAACTGAAAGTTTCAATTAGAAGCGATTTTAGAGGAAAAAGGATTAAAAGAGGCACTAGATGAAAAATTTGATTTAACCAAGGATGATATTAAAAAGAAAGACATTAAAGCAAAGTCAATAATAGTTCAACGTCTATCAAACAAACGCCTTAAGTATGTCAAATATGCAACTAGCGCAAATGAAATGGTCAAATCGCTACAAACAATATTTGAAAGAAAAAGTGTATTCAATAAGCTATAACTGAGGAAGAAACTGTTAACTATAAAACTAAGAAATAACAGAATGGAAGATCATTTCGTAATATTTGATAACATAGTCAAAGAACTCGAAAGCACCGGAACAAAATTAGATAAAGACGATAAAGTTTGCCATTTATTGATTACAATACCTGAAAAATACGAAACAGTAATAACGGCCCACGGAGCAAGAATAGATGGAGACTAAACTCCCATAGACCTCTATATTAAAAATTTGTGTCAATTTTTAACAAGCGCCACCTAGGAACTGGAAACGTAAGAACTTGGTTTTCCGGGTTGGGCATGCATGGTCTAATTCGAATTTTTGAATTAGAAGTTGTTCGGTATTCTTTTTTATTCTACTATTTAATGTAGAAAATAAAAACGAAAATAATAATGAATTCATACGTAAGGGGAGGATAACCAAAAATATCACAAACACTTGCTCTAATCGTCAATAGGAGAATAAAACAGCACTATAAGCAAGGTATTCACAGATTTATTAATCAGGAAAAACGTTTTCGGACTTGATTAGAGTCCATCATCAGTTCTACAATACTTAAGAAGGCATTCCATAATTCTCATACCAGTATCGAACAAATTTTAAACAGTAGAATCATAGAATAAAGAATTAACATATTTAAATAATTTTTAGATAAATGGTTTTTACAACATTAACAATTTAAAAATTTATGAAGGAGAAAACTGAACCAACTGCTAGTAGTAACAATTTTGTTAAATTGGCATAAGAGCCTATAATAATAATACACATATATACAATATAAGATATATTAAAATTAAAAACTAAGGCATAACAATATAATCAGTATAGATATAGTTATACATTCACAAAGGGAAGTAAGGGGAGGAACGTATTGTTTTGTCTCTAAGTGCAAAAATTCCCTTTGAAATAATCCAGATAAAATATATCACAGATTGTCAAAGGACATAGAAATATAAGTACTGTAAAATTGTAAAATTACTACGTTACAGTTTTTAATATTCTTAAGAGAAATTATTAACTCAATTTCTCTTAAGAATATTAAAAACCGTAACATAGCAATTTTACAGTACTTATATTTCTACGTCCTTCGGCAATCTGTGATATATTTTATCTGGATTATTTCAAAGGGTATTTTTGCACTTTAAGACAAAACAATACGTTCTTCCGTTACGTATGAACTCATTATTTGTTTTTTATTTTCTACATTAAATAGTAGAATAAAAAAGAGTACCACACAATTTCTAATTCAAAAATTCGAATTAGACCACAAAACCAGGTTTTGTGCATGCCCAACCCGGAAAACAAAGTTCTATCATTATTTTCAACTACCAGATGTCGCTGAATTTCGGGACACGCAAAATCCACTTCCGTTTTGTCTCCATCTATTCTTGCTCCATGTAATGGCCATGGAAACCATAGCAGATAAGCTAACGTTGGAATTTGTCAAAAGTCGACTCTTGGATTTTGAATTAAAACTTAAGAACGATGATGAAATGGATAATAATCTTGATACAAGTTTCTCTTGTTTCTCCTATGGAAAAAGGGGACATAAGCAATTTCAATGTCCAGAAAGATATCAAAAAACAGACAAAAGAGGGAAATTAAAAAATTATTGTCAGAGAGGCAGAAGTTATAATCATAGAAGAGAGAACTATTCAAATCCAGGAGGAGCCCATCAAACAAATGAAACTTCAATCTAATATAATCAGTATAGATATAGTTATACATTCACAAAGGGAAGTAAGGGGAGGAACGTATTGTTTTGTCTCTAAGTGCAAAAATTCCCTTCGAAATAATCCAGATAAAATATATCACAGATTGTCAAAGGACATAGAAATATAAGTACTGTAAAATTGTAAAATTACTACGTTACAGTTTTTAATATTCTTAAGAGAAATTATTAACTCAATTTCTCTTAAGAATATTAAAACCGTAACATAGCAATTTTACAGTACTTATATTTCTACGTCCTTCGGCAATCTGTGATATATTTTATTTGGATTATTTCAAAGGGTATTTTTGCACTTTAAGACAAAACAATACATTCTTCCGTTACATATGAACTCGTTATTTGTTTTTTATTTTCTACATTAAATAGTAGAATAAAAAAGAGTACCACACAATTTCTAATTCAAAAATTCGAATTAGACCACAAAACCAGGTTTTGTGCATGCCCAACCCGGAAAACAAAGTTCTATCATTATTTTCAACTACCAGATGTCGCTGAATTTCAGGACACGCAAAATCCACTTCCGTTTTGTCTCCATCTATTCTTGCTCCATGTAATGGCCATGGAAACCATAGCAGATAAGCTAACGTTGGAATTTGTCAAAAGTCGACTCTTGGATTTTGAATTAAAACTTAAGAACGATGATGAAATGGATAATAATCTTGATACAAGTTTCTCTTGTTTCTCCTATGGAAAAAGGGGACATAAGCAATTTCAATGTCCAGAAAGATATCAAAAAACAGACAAAAGAGGGAAATTAAAAAATTATTGTCAGAGAGGCAGAAGTTATAATCATAGAAGAGAGAACTATTCAAATCCAGGAGGAGCCCATCAAACAAATGAAACTTCAATCTCATTCTTGGCAGTGGACAAAGGAGAAGAAGTTGTAATGATTAGCAATGATTCAGAGGTTCATTTTTTTATTGATTCTGGACCATCAGATCATTGGGTTCAAGAGTCATTAGAACCATTAATGAAGGAAGTGAAAATCTTAGAAAAGAAAATTCCAATAAATACTGCTAATGGCAATACACTGTTTGCTACAAAGAAAGGAAAACTAGTGCTGTAATATCAGAACAAGAAGATAAATATGAAATTCTTACTAGTTCCTAATTTAAATCATAATCTGCCATCAGTAAACAGATTAACTAAAGCTGGTCACAAAGTAATATTCTCTACAGATACTGTAACTATATGTGGACAAAACTTTAAAATAACTTGCAGGAAACATAGCAAAATGTATTTGATATCAATGCTAGTGAAACAGCCAGAGACAGCCATGCAAATGAAATAAAAACTTATGGCATGACAAGAATAAAAACTTATGGCATCACAGACTAGGACACTTGAACAGGAAGGGACTAAAACTAATGAATTTACCAGTAAGCCAGGAAAAATGTGAGTCATGTATGAAAGGAAAAGCTGCAAGATTACCATTCATTATGTTAGAAATATCTGTATGTGCTGTATCTAGCAATGTCAATCAATAGTAGCTGATAGACACGCCCCTAGCAGAGACATTTAAAAACGAACATTTTTTGTACTCTCGACTCTGGGTCACTTTTGGTCCGGTTGTTGGTGAAGAAGTACACGTGTTACTTTGTGATGAGTGTCGTGGTGTACTGTAGTGGACTTTTGTAACAAATAAAGAAGTGTTCCACAATTGACGATTTATTCAGTCACTCTATTATTGAATATGTTACATTTTGTGGCGTCTGCGACAGGATTTTTTTCTTGTAACATATAAGTGTCGAAAATAATAGGTGACACATGGAGATGGAAAAATTGAAGAAGTCACATGCTGTTGTTCGCACAACATTTACTCACAATTTAGGACTATTAAATACAAAATTGACAAGGGAGACACTGCAACTTCAAGAGTTAAAGGTACATCTCGCAATATTGGAAGAAAAGGTGAACGAACTTGATGATATTAATCGGAAGATCGTGGATGCTATGCTCGACAACGACATAGACAAACAACAACTCATACACAAGGTCGAGCTAGCCGACGAATATCGAATAAAATACCAGCAAGCAAAGATGGCAGTGAACCACGTGCTCAGCCTTGCTCAATAAGAAATCCTAGGGATATCGGACAAACATAGCAGGGTAATAGAGACAATATACACACGTTTAAGTTGCCTAAGATAGAACTACCAAAGTTTGGTGGAGAACTAAAAGACTGGTTGCAATTCTGGAGTCTATTTAAGAACATTCATGAGAATCAATCCATCACCAAGGAAGATAAATTTCAATATCTAATTCAAGCAATGGTGAAGAATTCCAGAACACATGAGTTGGTCAATAGTTTCCCGCCAACAGCAACGAACTATGACAAGGCAATCACGATTCTGAAAAACTGATTTGGCAGAGAAGATCTGCTTGTCGAGGTATATGTGCGTGAAATGTTAAACTGGTGTTGAATAGAACAAAGGCAAGTAGCCTCTCCTCACTATCTAGAATTTACGATAGACTGGAAACTCAATTGAAAGCCTTAGAATCGCTAGGAGTCACAACAGATATATGTGCGGCAATGCATTATCCTCTATTGGAGTCATCACTACTGGAAGAACTTCTACGCATATGGCAACGGAACCCTAAGGCTTTCACTTCTACCACATCTAAACAACGATTAGATGAACTAATGCTCTTTCTTCAAACAGAAGTACTAAGCGAAGAGAGAATCACCATGGCAGTGAGTGGTTTTGGACTTGGTGACAAACTGAATAAAGGGCATCCAGATAAGACGCGCTAAAGTTAAAATCAGACCAGGAAGATTGTATAGTCGTGATAAAGTAGATAAGCCCAAATGCCATCATCAGAAAGGGAAAAAATGAACAAAGGGAAATGTTTACTGCTGCAGAACTTCTTTCGTTGAAACAAGATTGCCGTCTCTGCATATTTTGTGCACAAAATCACAAAAGTACTGTATGTGTAAAAGCTAAGAAACTGCCCCACCAAGAGAGATTCAAGATTGTAAAAGAGAAAAGGGCTTGCTTTAATTGTCTAGGAACAGGACACAGTTTCAAATTTTGTCGCTACAAAGAGAAATGTGCATGGTGTGACAAGAAACACATACTGCTTATGTGTCGTGGCATGTCATTAGATAAGTGTTCAGGAAGTGACCAGGAAGAAGAACACACTAAATCACAAGAAGAGGCTAACCTCGCCAATGTTTCACTCACTTGTGAGGTTTTTTTGCAAACTCTTCGCGTGAAGCTAATTAATAGAGGAAAGGAACGAATAGTCAGGGCTGTGTTTGACACTGGTTCACATCGATCTTATATGCTTGAAAGCTATGCTAAAGAACTGGGATTTGAAATTTTGGGAGAACAGCAGATTATACATATGCTATTTGGAGGTTCGATATCCAAGCCGCAGTTACATAAAGGATATCGTATTCATGTATAGAGTTTGGACAACTCGTATTCTTGTGATTTCATAGTGCTAAATCAAGAGGTGATATGTCAGAACGTTCCTTCTGTGAGTAAAGGACTCTGGCTACAGGAATTACATCAAAAGGGGATAACTCTCGCTGACGTTGATCTGAAAGACAAACCAATTGCCCTACTGATTAGTGCAGATATTGCCAGCAAGTTGTTAACCGGAAGACGAAAAGAACTTACCTGTGGTGCTGTTGCCATGGAGACTCTGTTCGGTTGGACACTGTTGGGCAAGACGAATACCCAGGCGAGAGAGAGAGAAGATACAGCTCTCATGATGGTGTCCATGTTCGCTGGGGAGGCAAGCATTGCGGTGTTCGGTTGGACACTGTTGGGCAAGACGAATACCCAGGCGAGACAGAGAGAAGATACAGCTCTCATGATGGTGTCCATGTTCGCTGGGGAGGCAAGCATTGCGGATCTGTGGAGGTTGGATACATTAGGCATAACAAATCTATATTTGAAGAAAACAAAGGATGAACGTCAGGCAGAGGTGAAGAGGAACTTTCGACAAACGATTAAGATAGATGAAGACAATCGTTACGAAGTACTATTGCTGTGGAAAGACAATCACCTACCTCTGACTGACAATAAAGATACAGCAAAACATCGACTCATGTCTACCACCAAGAAACTCAGATTGCAAGGACTCTACAATAGCTACCAAGCTGTGTTTGATGACTGGTTATTAGAAGGGATCATAGAGAAAGTTCCGGACATGGAGATAGGGGAACACAGTTACTACTTACCTCACAGACATGTAATTAAAGAAAATAGTACTACCAAGATAAGGCATGTCTGCATCAGCTCTCTGCATGAATGGGTATTCCCTCAACCAGTGTTTAGAGACAGGTTCTAATTTAATTGAACAGATTCCAAATATTTTGCTGCAGTTTAGGCAATGCCGGATCGGAGTGATATCCGACATTCGGAAAGCCTTCTTACAGATAGGAATCTCACCAGAGGATAGAGACGTGTTGAGATTTCTTTGGTGGAAGAAGTCTGACCCACATGAGATAGAAGTGTATAGACATCGAAGAGTTGTCTTTGGGGTCTCTAGCAGCCCATTTCTACTGGGAGGAACGATCGAGTATCATTTGGAAAACTCACTGCTTGAGGCCGAAACAGACTCCAAAAAGGAAGTCATATGGCGCTTAATGAAATCCTTTTACATAGACAACTGCATTACTAGTGTTGATACACCAACGAACTACTACATTTTGAAGCAGTGGCAAGGCAAGTCATGGCCAAGGGTAAATTTGATGTGCATGGATGGGAATACACTGGGCAAACAGAAATGGAGGAAAGAACCTCGGTACTTGGTCTCCTTTGGAATAAAGAAACAGATACCCTGGGATTAACTCCCTCGTTGCTGGAACCCCGCACACCATCACGAGTCACAAAAAGAAGTATATTGTCAGCAGCTCAACGAGTATTCAACCCAATTGGAATGACCTCTCCGTGTTTTTGAAACTGAAGTTGATGTTGCAGGCACTCTGGTCTCAAAAGATTGGTTGGGATACAGAGGTGTCAGAAAACATCAGGACTGGTTTCAATGAGTGGCAACAGCAACTCCCTCAGTTAGTAGATCTACATATTCTACGAAGAGCCTTTCAGTTGGAGGATAACACTAGGAGTTTAACTTTTCACATATTCACAGATGCCAGTCAAGATGCATATGCAGCTGCTTTGTTTGCAAGGACTGAAAGCATCCAGGGTGTCTACATACAACTCATCATGACCAAATCTAGAGTAGCGCCTGTAGGAAAGACAATGATCCCATGCTTAGAATTGCTTGCAGCCACAATAGGAGCTAGACTGTGGCATTCAGTCAGTAACAACCATGATTTCGAGCAAATGGAGATGTTTTATTGGTCCGACTCAACTACTGTCTTAGCATGGATACAGACTGAGAAACCATGGAACACTTTCGTCTGGAATTGAGTGAATGAAATACGTCATTTGTCGAACCCAACACAATGGCGACAAGTGCCTGGAAGTATGAACCCAGCTGACCTACCCTTGCGAGGCTGTGGAGCTAAGCAGTTGATAGAGTCGCGATGGTGGGAAGGCCCAACATGGCTCCGATCATCCAGGGAACATTGGTCTTCAGTCAATTATGCCACTGATGAGATAGAAGTTGACAGTGAAATAAAGAAGTCAGCCTATCGGGTTAATAAGGTAACTTCCCTAGACCACATTTTAGTGAGCGGAGCCTGTGTGTTTGAGCCACAAGAAAAGTTTTGGTATATGAAAAGGCTATCCAAATATCAGAAAATAGTGAGATCAATGACATGGATTTACTGTTTCTTCAATAACTGTCGAGCCCCAAGAATATCTGGCGAACTGACAGCGGAAGAATTTGCCACTGCTGAACTCATTATCTTGAGACTAAGTCAGCAAGAGTCATTTGCAGGGGTGAGCGAGCCTCGACTAAACACTTTGAGTGTTTACCGGGACAGCAGGGGATTGATACAGTTGAAATCGCCGATAATCAATCGTGATGATGAATACAGTTTCCGTAATCCAGTTGTATTGGATCCCAAACATCCTTTGGTCCTGAGACTAATAGAGTATAGACATCAACATCTCAATCATGCAGGAGTCCAGATGGTGATGTGTAATTTGCGAGAAACATTCTGGATCCTTACTTGTAAAGTGGCAGTGTGAAAAAGGTAATAAACTGATGTTGTATATGAAAAGGTAATAAGAGTCTACGATAAAGGTAAGAGTCTACAAAAGGTAATAAACTGATGTTTGATCTGTAAACGATATCGAATTAATAAATTGGAGGCAGCACCTGGTTGGCTACCCAGTGAGCGTGTGAAAGATGCCAATGTTTTCAAGATCGTAGGGATTGATTATGTAGGACCTCTTTTCTTAAAAAAATCCCAAAAAGCACGGGTTTGTTTATCACATGCGCTGTTTACTGAGCAATCCATTTGGAACTCACCACATCTCTCTCCACCGAAGCTTTCCTTCAGGTTCTGCAGAGGTTCATCACCAGAAGAGACAGACTGTCAATAGTATATACAGACAATGGAAAAAATTTTGTTGGGACCCGCAATCTACTATACAAAGTCGATTGGAATAAGATTAAGAAATTTAGTTCTGAGCACAAGGTGGATTGGCGTCTCAACCCTCCTTCGGCTGCCTAGTGGGAAGGATAATGGGAGCGCCTTGTGAGAATAGTGAAAGACTTACTGAAAAAACATTAAAGAGAGCTTGTTTATCCTATGAGGAATTAAGTACGATCCTCTGTGATTGTGAAGCTATCGTCAACGCACGACCCCCCTCATACCTGGCAGAAGACTCCACCCAGTTGATACCTCTGACACCGATGATGTTTCTATAAGAAACTCCTCACTTTGAAGTGCCAGATATGGATAAATTGACTGTTGACCTGAACAAACGAATGCTTCACTGTCAGAATCTACGGAATGAAATGAGAAAATGTTTTCGATCAGAATACTTAGGTCAACTGACTCATCGCCAAAAAAACAGAAGCGGTTGTGATACTGTGAAGGAGGGGGATGTCGTACTTATAGGGCAGGATAACATCAAACGACTAGAGTGACCATTAGCACGGGAAGAGATGGTGTGGTGTGTGTAGCCCGAGTAAAAACAGCCACTGGAGAGCTCATGCGACCTGTACAACGCCTGTTTCTGATGGAAATGTCCCCGATAGAAGCACAGTGTCAAGTTTAAAAAAAACCCAACGAAATTGTCTTCCCCTTTTTTTTGGCAGCTGCAATTCATTGAATTGTTTCACCTTCCCCTCACAATTCAAGGTGGGAGGATGTTAGAAATATCTCTATGTGCTGTATCTAGCAATGTCGAACAGTAGTAGCCGATAAACGCGTCCCTAGCGGAGACATTTAAAAACGTACATTTTTTGTACTCTTGACTCTGGGTCACTTTTGGTCTGGTTGTCAGCGAAGAAAATACACGTGTTCCTTTGTGACGAGTGTCATGGTGTACTCTAGTGGACTTTTGTAACAAATAAAGAACTGTTCCACAATTGACAATTTATTCAGTCACTCTATTATTGAATACGTTATACATTAAGACAACACTTTCCAGATCAAAAAGGCTAGGAGAATTAATACACACAGATATTTGTGGCCCAATTAAAGAAGAAACCATCAGGCTATTAAAAGAAAGATTCAATGCCAAAGATTTAGAAGAATTAAAAGAATTCATTGGCATTCAAATACACAGAGAAAAGGACTGTATCAAACTATCACAACAAAAAGATGATAGAGAAAATACTCAAGACATTTAAAATGGAAGAATATAAAGGATCTAAAACCCCTATGGAAGTAAACTTTAAAGTAGATGATGAGACAATAATAATGTGCCATATAGAGAGATAATTGGTTGTATTATGTATATATATTTGGGAACAAGGCCAGACGTCACCTATGCAATTACCTATCTTAGTCAGTTTTTAGACAGACCAACACAAAAAACATGGATAGCGGCCAAGAGAGTACTTTGTTATTTAAAAGCTACTAAAGAACTAACCCTGACATTTATCAAAAACAAAGAAGAAAAACTAATTGCATATTCAGGTTTAGATTGGGCAGGAAATCCACTAAAAAGGAAAAGTATAGCAGGAGGCATTATATTCTATCATGGGAATCCATTCAATTGGTTCTCAAGGAAGCAGAACTGTGTGGCACTCTCATCCACAGAAGTTGAATATATATCAGCAGCTCTAGCATGTGCTGAGATTTTAAATATAAGAGGGATTGACAAGGATCTTCATAATAAAGAAAGCAACATCAAACTGTTTATTGATAATCAAAATACAATTTCTTTAATCAAAAACAATGATAATGGAAGAAGAAGCAAGCATCTAGAAGTTAAATATCATTTTGTAAAAGATGTATTTTTAAGGAATATTATTAACATTGATTACATACCTACTCAGGACAATTTAGCTGACATATTAACCAAGCCCTTGGGCTGTGTGGCACTCTCATCCATAGAAGTTGAATATATATCAGCAGCTCTAGCATGTGCTGAGATTTTAAATATAAGAGGGATAGTTATCTGCAGAATATGTAAAAAGAATATCCGAGGCAGTTCCAAATCGATTCTTAACTATTTTCATGTTAGAAAATACACCTTCACACAAATAAGTACTATCAAACGTTGATATTACTTTCCGACCAAAATCACAAAAGTTAGGTACTACCAAACATTGATATTACTTTCCGAACAAAATCACAAAAGTTAGGAAAACCGTTCTTTAAACCAAGCAGCTAACCCATGTGATTTATGAAAAAGTCATTTTCCCATCGGTACTAATATACAATCAATTTTCGTTATTCGCGGATTCGACTATTCGCGAAAATTTATTTGTAACCACAAAATCGTCATTCGCGGAGCTTTCGTGCTTATTCGCGGACTCTCGCTGAGCGGCGTAAATACTGTTACCAATGTACATAGACCCTTTCTACTTTCTCTTTGGAGAGAGATGGAGAAATGAAGTTGTTTGTTACCAAATGTAGTCTCTGAATCGGTTTGCGGGAAAATTTCTTATTACCTATCCTTGCTCACTCCACAGATTGCAGGTAGGCCAAAAGCCTGTTCATATCGTCCGCAGGTCCCACAGAAGAATGTAACCCTATGCTTGAATGCAGCCTCAAATTTAGGCGTCTAACTTCCTGCACATTTGCTCCTTACGCAGAAATTTTAGAAGATTGAGGCAAAAAGCGACGCAGACAAGGCTGACGCAGTTTTTCAACGCAGTTCAGAAAGACAATGTGTCAGCTGTTACACCAAACATCTTGCAACATCAAAAAATTATCAATGAAAAATAAGATTTTATTTTCTACACAGTTAATGTTTTTAAAAATTAAATAAAGATTGCTGTAATTATAATACTGTATATAGCACTATACACTGCATTTACTGTAATTATTTATAAGTAATGTAATACAAATTAAATAAGGTGTCTGTAAACACCAAAAAAAACAAATCAAGAAAATGTTGGGAAGAAAGGTTCACAGGAACCTAACTCCCATAGGCACAATAGGCAAGTATATTTCCCATAGGCACAATAGTTCACTATTCGCTAATTCAATATTCGCGAAGAATTTACGGAACGTAAGCGAATGGCGAGAATCGACTGTACTCGATTTTCATTTTCTACTTTACGTTTTGTTTCTCATTTCACAAATACAACGAACTCATAGTAAAATAAAAATAAAATTAAATTACAGTAAACAGTAAAATAAAATTAAAACACAATCCCACAACAACGGTCACACCACTAAAATGGTGAGTGTTAGAAACCAAAAAATAACTAATATAAAAGTTTTGAATTGTGATTTGTAAACAGAAATAGCTAAAACTAAAATTGATATGATTGAGTCTTATAAAAATGTGATGCCATTGATAGTAATTATTTAATGATCAACATAATTGAGTTAACATAATTCAATTTTAGGATACTTTTATTTATTACTTTTTTGAGAGATTAATAAAGATCGGAAGAGCGGTTCAGCAGGAATGCCGAGACCGATATCGTATGCCGTCTTCTGCTTGAAAAAAAAAAAATAGTTGATACTGTTGGTTTAAATGTTTTTGCGTCAACGTTTCTTCAATAATGGAATATCAGCATTAAATTTCATAGAAAATAAGTCTGGTTCTATAATTAGGTGAACTTCCTGATCCTCTATTTCCTTCACTCAAAATTTATTTGGAGGGAAGGATCGACGGGGACCTGGATTCTCAAATAATCTCATCATCTGCAGTTTAGTTGACTTTTCACAATGTGGGTGTCCAATGGTCCCATCACTTAATAATCAGAAAATTATTTGGAAATGATGTAAAAAATATACTAGAAGTATTATAAAAAGTTCTTTTAGTCTTTTGTTAGTAGAACAAAACATTAAAATGATTAATGCTTACATCTTTGTCTAAACAATGTTAAGTTATAAATATTTGTGTAATTGTTAGAGAAAAAGATTAATGTAACACGTGGAAATACGTTTGTTATAAAACAGGTCTGGTCAATCCAAATTGTTTCTCCAATCAGCTTAGAGAACAATGTTATAATAATCCCGCATAATGCAATGAAAAATTTCGAAGGAGAGACTAAAAATGCGCTTGAAATAATGCAGTTTTAAATGAAATTAAACCCGTTGCAACAAAAAGAATTTGTATATATTACTGCTTTTTGTGATTTTAAAAATTATTATTATTATTATTATTATTACATAATATTGGATAAACATGTAGTTTATGTCATGATGAATAGTTTATATTTTATCATACAAAAGAAATTATATATCAAATTTTATTTGATATGTTTTTTTTTTTATTTTATGCCCACTTCCCAATAAGGGAGATTACTAAGGGGGCGGGGCCAGTTCCAACCATGGGCTGCACTCTCACCCGTGGAGGGGGCCGGATGGTGAAGGACGGGGGATCGCCGGGCCCAGTATCCCGAAAAAAATCCGGGTCCTCCTGCGTGGCATGCCAACGCATTACCATTCTGCCGCCTCATTTGAGATATTACATATGTCATCATCGTAATTATGGATATAGAACAGGCTTAACTTAAAGGAAATTTTATGTTGAATTTTCAGCTAAAACATCCAATGAAGAGATAAGAAATAAAGTTACTGATTGAACACAAATTGATACTAAAGCTGAAAATTCAACATAAAAATTTCCTTTAAAATAAAACATCCAATGAAGAGATAAGAAATAAAGTTACTGATTGAACACAAATTGATACTGAATAGTATCCTGTATCAATCAGTAATAATTTTTTTTAAATAAGAAATTCTGTAAAAATCCAATAATAGTAAGGCAGGTTAACTTAGCACTCTCTATTGATATTTGTCATAAAATAAATATTGGGCTCCCTAGGGCCCTAAAAAAGGCCAAGTAAAAAAAAGGCGACGTAGGGACATGCCCTTACTGATATGAATATGATACTGAACAAAATTCTATATTATCTTTTGTAGATTTTAAAAAAAGTTATAAAATACAGATTATGTGTGTGTGTGTGTGTGTGTGTGTGTGTGTGTGTGTGTGTGTGTGTGTTCTTATTAATGTGTAGAGACATAATTGTCATCAATATGTCTTTGGAATAGTGTATGTGTGACGTGTGTGTGTGTACGTGTGTACGTGTGTGTGTGTGTGTGTGTGTGTGTGTGTGTACGTGTGTGTGTGTGTGTACGTGTGTGTGTACTTTTCTGTTATCTGGGCGCAATTGTCGATTCGTATGTGTGTGTGTGTGTGTGTGTGTGTTTCGTGTGTGTGTGTGTGTGTGTGTGTTCGTGTGTTCGTGTGTGTGTGTGTAATAAAAATTATATTTGCATTAGCTTCTAAGATTTTAAAGTTATGTAAAATTCAGTGTGTTTTTAAAAGTAATACAGAATTATAAAACAATTTTCAAAAAAATACAAATAGTGAATTTAGTTTTTTTCTCTTTTGGGATTTTATTTAAATATGTATTGTTGGGATTTGATTCTTCAGAAATTTCGCTTCAAAATTTCTATAGTGATAATTTGGAAGTCAATTTTGAAATCACCAGTAAATTGAATAGTTTGGATTTTTAGTGACACAAAGTTAAAGGAGATAAGGAAGTAAAAAGCAAAAGAATGGTGTATTTACAATTTATTCATATCAATGTGATTTTACAGGCAAGTTGAGAGAGACAAAACAGTATAAATATTTAATGACTGTTCCCAGCAACTTATTTCAGTCCATATTCTGTTCTTTACAGAAATGGTAAAAAATGACAAATTTGGTGATGAATAATGGAAAACCATTTATGTAATGGACAGAAACTAAATACTACTACTTCAAATGGAATTACTTCATCTTAAGCTGAACATTGTCAAATTCTAGATGTAAAATGCTAATATCACACTTATAGTTCATCTTTTACATCATCCTCCTCAGGTGGTGGACCACCTCCTGCTCCTGCATATAATTTTGATATAATGGGCTGAGCAATATCCTCAACTTCTTTCTTCTGGGCTTTGAATTCCTCAGTATCTGCTTCTTGATTAGTTTCAAGCCATTTTATTTTCTCTTCAATAACTTCTTCCAGCTTTTCTTTATCTTCAGTGGAAAGTTTTGCTCCTAGTTTGTCTTTATCACCTATTTGATTCTTAAGAGAATATACATATGATTCCAAATCATTTCTAGCTTCTACTCTTTCCTTAACCTTCTTATCATCATCAGCAAACTTTTCAGCATCCTTAATCATTCTTTCAATATCTTCTGGAGTAAGTCTATTATGATCATTTGTAATTGTTATCTTTTCCTTATTTCCAGTTCCTTTGTCCTCAGCAGTTACTTTCAAGATACCATTAACATCAATTTCAAAAGTTACTTCAATTTGAGGAACACCTCTTGGAGCTGGAGGAATTCCAGTCAAATCAAACTTTCCTAGTTGATGATTATCTTTTGTCAGAGGTCTCTCACCTTCATAAACCTAAAAATATAAGATACACATAAATATTCAAGAAAAATGTTATACAACATGACAAATTTAAATAAAAGTATATAAACTTAAGTGAATAATATATATTTATTGTCATTTTAATTTTATTTATTATTTGCAAATATATATGTTAAAATCATTGTCAAGTTCACTTGTTAATTCACTGGTTCTTGATATATAAGGACAATTCATTAATGCCAAAAATTAAGAACTCTTAAGATAACTACATGGATAAAAACTTCACAAGCATTCATTTCAAATACTTTGGATTCAGAGAACAAAGGAGTCAGGTTTAGACAACAGCAACAACAAAAAGAAAAAAAATACTTTATTAAATAGTTTGTATTCACATAATAGATAGTAAATCAATGACCATGCCAAAATTGACATTGAAAATACTTTCATGACAGCAAAAAAAAAATTTAATAAAAATTTAGTTTTAAAAAATATCAGTTGAAAATTTTAGAAAATCTTCGGAAAAATGAAACCAGTCAGTAACTAAATTTAGAATTTTATAATTTGTCACTTGAGAATAACAACAACTTTCTAATGGAATATATAATTATGTTTTAAATTGGGAGACATAGAAATCTAATAATTAAATGCAAAAAATCTATATATATATATATAAATAATTATTATTAAAATTTGAAAAATTACTGGCATTCCATGAATAAAATTTTGTTAGAATCATGATTTCTGGCATGCATAAATTTTTTAATTAGCCACCACAGTTTTGTAAGTATACGTGAAATACGAAAGCTAAATTTCTTCAATACTATAATTATACTTTTACACTGCCAAATATAGTGTATAATGAACAAGTCATCATAATAAGAATGGAAAATTATGCTTATAATCTCTCATTTCTATAATAAAACCAAAATCAGTAAATTTGAACCATCTTTTATTTGCTAATCTGCAAATCACAAGGCATTTAACTTCTAATTTCCAATATAAAGTAGGTACTTAAAGTAGATTACACAATTATATTCCAATTATTTGTCAGAAAGATGAAAAAATCTGAAGTTACTAAACAAAGTAAAAATTTGCTGTTAGTAAGTAAATCAATATATAATTACTTTCAGATTGACTAATTGCTTTTTATTAAAACAATTTTTTGAAATTTTAATATTTTATGCACATTTATATCTTAATTGTGTTAAATTATATAAAGTTTTATAATTATATCAACAAAAATTATGTTACCACAGATTTCTGCAATTTTTAGCAATTAATTCTAACAAATGACAAATCATTTGTTATGTCTCCAATACAATGCCCTATTGAAAAATGTAAAAACTAATTTGTAAATGATATTAAAATAAAAAAACATCAGAAAACAAAAGTCTTAAGTGATACACTTTTATGCCCCTTAAACTTCTGCCTTAAAATATTTTAGATTTTCCTAAATTTATTGCATGCATGCATTATATATATATAATCTCACAGTGAAACCTGTTAAAATGACCACCTTGGCACAGTGACCACCTGGCTAAAAAGGGACCAAATTCCAAAAGCTGGTTTGTTTCAAAGAATGTAATGCTATTTTTATATAGTGACCACCTGTCTAATGTGTATATTGACGACTCACAGTTAGTTTTAAGAAATTTTAATCTGCTAAAATGACCAAGAAGATTAATTTCATGAAAGAATTACTATATTTTCCTTAGAATTTTTGTTAGATAAAATTCTAAGGATTAGTATTCCATTAAAATTTTTCTGTTATAATAAAATATCCTGTTAAAACAGTATATGCTTGCTATAAGACTGTTCATCAGAAGGTGATACCATATTACTTCGAATTTAAGCCGCAGTAGGATTTTAAAATTGGAAAAAATAAAATGATTTTATAATAATTAGGTATTGAAAAATAAACATTTTTTATTTACTTAAATAGGTACTAATATACATAATAAGCTACCTAATTTACTGAAAATCTTCAGCTATACTATCATATATTTGTTTTTTTTTCTAAATAGTGTCAGGTTTCTTCTCCCAAACATGTTCAATCTTTCATCAATTCTGTTGTCATCCATGCATTCTTTTGTGCTCTAATTATATATACACACTTAGGAAAATTTTCCTTGGATAAAGTTTGTTTAAAATAAAATAAAAAAAATAAAAAAAATGGCAATTTGTTTTCATTAGCGGTTTTAAACAGCATTATAGTAATTTGTGGTTTTTCTTATAATTAAAATGGGGCCCAGATACGACACAATTCTATACATTTACTATCAAACAGCAACTGGATTAAATCAGAAAAGTACGAACAGGGGACCACTGAATCAACTGCTATCAATGAGTTGTAATACTATGCACATGCATAAAGCATAAAGCAAAAACCCGATCGTTAGGGAGTGGGAGATTGAGAGAAGCTGCACCCAAATTTTACATCTTAAAAATTTGAATAAAACGTGCAGCTTAAATTCGAAGTAATACGTGATATGCTATATGTTGTCATTATCGCTTTACTACAAGTTGACGATTTTAATTAATATAAATTTTTAGTTTAGATTTCTCTATTCACAGGTCATTCACTGCAATGAAAAAAAATGCCTCCTATTCAGTCAAAACCCAAAAAGTTCAGTTACAACAAAAATTGGAACTGATTAAATTTCTTGGAACACAGCACACAAAGAATAACTGCTGATTTAAGTTTAGAGTCAGCAAGACAAATCCATAGCATTAATAAGTGAAAAGCTGAGTAGTATTAAGTACAGTATTAAGTACTTAATACTATGAAGTGCAAAATGAAAATGGGAGTTTATTTTAACATGCAATTTTCATTAATATGTGTAATTTTTCTTTTTAGCATTCAATATGCAATAACTGAAGAAATTGTAAGAGCTTTTCTTTTCAAATTTTTATGATGAAAAGTGGTTTCTTTCTTTTGGGGAAGGGGATTCACTGTCTGTATAGTGATCTGTGAAGTGACCAAGTTAGTCCCGAGGGATGGTCACTTAAAACAAGTTTCACTGTATATTGCAATGCATTTATAAGTTTTAATAACTCCAAATTCTTATATTGAATCTAATAGGCATCAAAAAGACGTGTTATATTATTATTGGAATAAATAAAAAAAATTTATATCCGATTTCAGAAATTTGAATATAAATAGGATATTTGGGTAGAAGTTCCAATATCTTGAAATGTTATTTTAATGTGTTAAAGCAACTATATAGCAGCATGCTTTTAGCTAGATCATTTTGCTTTTATTATTTAAAATATTCATATTTTAATTTGATTTTTCTCTCAAATACAAACATGCCATTTTACTTTCAAGCATGTAAAAATTCATAAGTGGAGGAACATCTATTATTATGTAAATAAAACAGAAGTAGTATTAGATTTCAAAGCATTATTTCCAGTAGCAATCTACAAGCACTCATGCACAATAATACAAACAAAACTAGTTAAAATGACAGTTTAAGCTACACAAAAATAGATTTATACTACTAGAAAATTTCTGGTTCCTAAATTTAGATTTTGTTTCTGGTTGTAATTAAATTAATTTAAAAAAAAAAAACACTTTTTTTTAATTTTTATTTTCTATTAAAATAGCAAAACATTACATTTACATGGAAACACCAAGACACATCACACCAAACATTTAAAACATGAAAATGCATTAAAGAATTAAAAAAAATATATGTAACTGTACTATAAGACATTTATCAAATAAAAAGGATAGATGAATTATGTTTAACTTTTAAACAAGAAAAATGCAGTAAATTATTAACAGATTTAAAACTTTCACCATAGCTACAAAACTAAAGAAAATTCCTAGGTTTACATATATATTCTTTTTAATTTGGACTTAAATTATGAAAGATTTTTATTTTTCAGATAAAAATATACTAAACATTTATGCTGTATAAGTTACAAATACAAATAAACTTAATAGTTTAAATTAACATGTTCCTTAATTTAATATATTGTTTGTTGATCTTAAATATATCACATCACTGGTATGAGATTTTTCAATATTTTCTTCCTTTCAAATCAGAATATTGTAGAAGAAAATCATTAACCCATCAGACCCCAGAAATTTGTGATTAAGAATCTGTTAAAATTTCTCATCAGTCTGAATTATTTATTTAAACTAAGGTATATTTGCATTTACACAAATAGTTGCAGATCTATTAAGCCTGAATTTACTTTTTAAACTATAGAAAAAAAAAATGCAAACAAACAATTATTGATAATTTTTGTTTTAAAATATGCTAAATACAGAATAAGAGATTCTTCTTAAGTTTAATTTTTTTAAATAAAATCTAATATATTAGATTCCTGGGCTAGATGCAACTTTTAGATTTAAGCAGACTGCCATTTGATTAGGATTTTGTATTCAATTAAAAAAGTATATAATTTAAAGTTTTTTCATAAAATTACTGAACATGTACAATTATTATGTACTGTAATTGATCAAACTAATAAATGGTATAGTATTCTAGTTTTACAATAAAATGTTCAAAATCATTATAATAGCAATATATTTTTCCAAAAGAATTGTCTTTAAATACTGTGATAAGTTAAAAAAAAATTTACAATAGATGATTTCCTCTCAAAAGATTTTAATATAGTTTTAAAAAATTTTTCAAAAACTTGCATGTTCATATTGTATTATAACTAGATAAATTCAAATTTGCAATGAATATAATTTTAACTATTTTTTATTGATCATCTTTTAGTATTTATGATTTGACATCTTATCCTTTAAATTGTGATTTACTATAAAATTATATCACATTTTATAACAGTAATAAAAGTTACAATAATTTATTCAAAAATCTGTCCAATTAAATAAAGATTTAATTACTGATATTAAAAATGAACTTTGAAACAGCCAAAGTATTCAAATACTGTGGGTTCAAAAATTTTGCATATTCAGAAATACACATATTTATAAATTATTTTGTGTTGGATATTTATAAAACATGAATAAAACAAAATTTATTAAATTATTATTTTTTTTTGTTAAATACCACTTATAATCTTAAACGTTTATATCTATCCTCATTATTATTATATAGTTATTCTATTGATATATGGGCATACTCTATGAATTTAAATATTGGATTTGCACAATTTTCAACTAACAAAAATTTTTGGAATCAATAAAATTTGTTAGTAGAGATCTACTGTATTGCATTGTTTGTACTATTGTTACAGTTCTGTCCCTACTATTTTTACATTCTTGTCACTTACTAAACAGTATGTGACAATATAAAAACATTAAAATTACAAAACATGCACACTTTTTCTAAAATATAATTTTTTTCAGTATGAAATTTACTTCTGGAATCAAAATATATTACTTATATTAAAAATTTTAAATAGAGTCGATTCTGCTTAATTGAAACAGCCACTTTTTTGGGCCAAATCTCAAAGAACGGAAACCAAATTAATAAATTAATGCATAATTTTACACGCCACTGTGTAAGTGGCGTCTGAGGGACTCGGCACCATCTATTGTGCTTTGTGAAAATTTTCAAGGTCATGCAAAAATTCTGTACCATCCAGATTTGCAGATTGGATTCAATTGCAATAAGCATATTTTGCATTGCATTTATGGTTTTAGAGAAAAAATACATTGGTGTCTTTCTGAAACCAAATCTATACCTCACGTTTGATGATTTTTATCCATGAAATTTTTTTTTCCTGATATTTAATATATTTTTTAAATTTGCTATTTTAACCTTATAGGATAGTGTAATATATGGCTGTTTGTTGAAATATATTATTATTTTCTCCAATATTTAATTTTTCTGAAGTTTTTTTTTAACATGCCCACTTTTTACATTATCAAGTTTTTTAAAAAATGTTTCATTCACATATCGGTGTTAAGGATATATTTTGGTAAAATACTCTATATTGATTAGGAAATGAAAGAAATTAGGCGGATTTCTGTGAAATATATAAAGTAATCACAAACTGAATTTTGCTAAAAGTCAGTCCTCCCCGGAACCATACCCGAAAATATAAAAAAATATTTTGCTTAAAATTTTATAGAATATAGTCTTATGTAATGAAAAAATAACACTTTGGTTGATTTGCTCTAACAATTATGCCAAAATATAATTTTAAGTTAAACTATATCTCATTTGCATATTAAGCATTATATTAGAAAAAATTAATAAAATATTAAATTTCATAGGAAAGATCATAATTTTTCATTTTTAACAATAAAACATATTAATTTATATAATAGAATTAAAAAATCTAAAATATTTAAGGGATTTTGCAATATAGAGATTCAAAGTTAGCTCACAGTTTGTTTACATAACAATGCAATTAAATTGTCCCTTTAATTCAGCAACACTCCCACATTAGCAAAAAACCCAGATATGACTTTTGGCTCCTCGGGAATCTAGAACACACAGTCTACTGTCAGAAAAACAATAACATTGTACAGATTGACAAACAACAAAATATTTATGATGATTTTGAAATACGATACTTTGTTTGCATAATAAAAATGGATTGGATTACATTAAATTCAATAAAAAAATCAACAAATAAACATAATTGTATTGAATTGTTTTATTTGATAGAAAACAGATATAGGAATGAAATAAATCCAATATTTTTGGAGGAATGAAAAAAAAATGTTTTTAATGATACGAGTGATTACCTGGAGTCTCTACAAACCCAACTACACTTTGACTTTTTTTTTTTTCAATTATATCGTGGTGATTTAAGCATGGATGATTGCTTATTTATTTATTTGCTACACACGTCTTTTCATGTAATTGTTTCATAATTTTTCCCTATTGAGGGAGAGTTTTATTGGATGCTAACATTAGAATGCTTTGTAAAAATTTACTTCATCTATAAGTGATCAATTGCATTGCACCATAGACTTCAGTATTGCCTGTCATAAATTTGATTAACTTCACACTTTGACTTGAAATCTACAACTTCTCTTATGTGCTATTGCTCACTAATCTTAGACTATTCTCATACTATGTGCTTGAAATATATATATATATAAAATATCCATGAAAGCCGGTACATGTAAGTCATAAAATTAGTCTGCATAAGTCACAGCATAAATTCCTCTTTTTCTTATCTCATCATAACACTTCCACAATATGTGATGTGACTGATCACTAGAGGTGAAATAAATTTTTACTAAATTTTTAGTGTCTCAAACTTAATTTGGTATATATGAGAACCAGTTCAGCTTTTTTTTTGCCTAGTAAGATTTATTTTATTGCTGTACAGTTTGCATAAGCCTGTGATTCCAAAATTTAGTTATATTTTTTATATAGATAACCATTATATAACACTAGTTAGGTTATTGTAAAATGTTGTGTTGCAAAACCATGTTATATGGGACTAAGAATTAGTACAAAAAGGCTTTTGCAATTGTAATCTTCCAACAAAAATACACAATTTTTTATTTTTATAACTATTTTAGAAACAATTTTTATTAAAATTAATAATAACTAAACAAATGTCTTACAAATTATGATGCACAGTATATGTCAGATAATGTAGTCTGTTTTAATTTTCTTCTTCATTCGTACTAAGTGTTATTAAACAATATTTCTTTGTTGCAGAATATTTTCACTTGCTGAACTTTTACCAGAAAAATCTAGATTTTGTATATTATCTGCTCTCTTTAAACATCAGTAATTTATTTGCTTGCTAGATCTTTTAAATTTCATAGTAAAAAACAAGTGGCAGACATTTGTAGTTGCCCATGATTTCTTAAAAATAAATTTTATCCAATAAAACATATCTGATCAAATATTGGATTGATATATTGTGTTGCTTAATACTTTCAGTTTATAATCAGAAGAATTGCTCATATGTCAGACTGCTACAATGGAAATAGAAATAAACTAATTGAATACTAATAGCAGAAGTGAAATAATATGAATGAGTTTTTTGAAACCTGATCTCATTGTAGTCTTGAAAAATTCAATACTGTTTTGAAACCCACTTTGCAAGGAAAATTATTCATGTACAGGTAGGCCTCGATTAGTGCAAGTTCGAATAATGCGATTTCGATTAGTGCGACTTATAAAATTGATACCGTTTTTCAGTTAGTGTGAGCAAATATTCAGTTAATGCAAGTTGTAAGCATAGACCAGCCTTACTAGCAAAGCTCTGCCTCCTTTTATAATGTCAATTAACAAATTACCATTAATTTTCAGTTAGTAAAACCAGACGAGGAGCAGTCCAAGAACAGTCACTTGGCTTTGAAGGGGTGAAACATCAGAAAGATGGGCTTTTTGCCGTTAATTGTTTAACATTACTGTACTATTATTTAGCTTTGCTATTGTATAATACATACAGTATAATACAGAATTTTCTCTTTTTAAAACATATCGAAATGGATAAAAGGAAGAACACTTTTGACGATAAAACAGGAAATGAAAAAAAAAAGAGGTTAGTGATTACCCTACAGCAAAAACTGGATGTGATTGAGTGACATAAAAGCGGTCACACTAATTCTAAGATAGGACGAGATCTCAAAATGCCTGAATCTACCGTACGGAATATCATAAAACATGAAAACGAAATACAGGAGAAAAGTAAAATTGCATAGACTTATTGTGGTTTGCAAACAACTACAAGAAATAAAAATTTTGTAATGCTAGAAATGTAGCGTCTTTTAGCTGTATGGTTTGAAGACTGCAACTAAAAGCCATACTGATTAGTAAATCGAACATTCAAGCAAAAGCTGGTAAGTTATTAATTCAGATGATGAATATTGATATAAAATATGAAAATAAATATTTTTTAAACAGTTAGTGTTAAGTTAGTATTGTGATTATTCATCGTGAAGGTTGGCTAATGGCCTGAAACTCAAAAAGCAAGAACCAATTACCATATTTTACATAGAGTTAATACTTCGAATAGTGTGAGAAATTCGTGGAACCAATTGTTCACACTAATCGAGGCCTACCTGTATATGAAGAAATGAAGTGTATCTCAGTTCATTTTTTTGTTCAACTTATTTATAAATCAGCATTTATCAATGAATGCCATTAAAATAAAACATCACTTGAGTTTGATAAATCAGAATTTGGCATCATGTTTGCAAATTGCAGTAACTTCTTATGAATCACAATAAGAAAACTTTATTGCAAACATGCAATTTTTCACAAGCATCATTAAAAAAATATATTAAGATTCATTTATGATTATATTTTGTGTTGATGTGATTGGTGTTACAAATTCTTCTACTCTTTATTATGTTGTTTACAGATTATGTTCTACTTAAATACATTATTTGTGCAAAATAAATTTAAGCTACTACTGTATTTGTGTACTGTTATTTAAAAATAGTATTTCCTCTTTTCATAACTAATAACAATTGTCTGACTATTAAAGTCCTGGTAGATTGTTAATGACAACAATCTACTTGGACTTTAATCAGTAAAGTGGCATCAAATTAAAAATGCTTAGCTCTATATCAAATCATATCTGCCTTAGTATAAAGCTAAGTATTTTTGAAGCTCCCTTTGTGCTCTTTTCATTCAAAGAGATCATAAAATACAAGCATTTCCAAAAATTTCTTTTCTATAATTGCTAACAAATAACCAGTAAAGATTTGCACCAAAAAAAAAAA